>WOVY01016057.1:0-12233 GCA_013436015.1 Rhipicephalus annulatus
TGTTAGAACTAGTTTCAATTACATATGATTTATGTTTCAGGTCTCCTTGGACGCTGTCAAAGACGTCTACGCAATGGATGGGAGCATCGTGACACTTCGCGTGATGCATGGCATACGGGAGGCCCACCTCAATCCGAACAACTTTGAAGATGCGCGTCCCCTACGCCTACCAATTGTTCGGTCCACACAATTGCCCGTGGTCCGCGGTTCTACCACAAGATGTCGAACCGTCGAGACGCAGCTGCATACAGGCGACTTTGCGGTTCTTTGAGTAAGTGTGTCCGACTCCTAATTGTGTTGGTATTAACAGCAAAGCTTACGATATGTTTGAAGAGGGAAGTAGAAGGACATATATGTTTGCACAGCTGGGCACTTGAGCATGCATATACACTAGAGCGAGTGTACCGTGCTGAGTGTGTGTATATATCAGAGTCACCTGAAACGGCAAGCCTAGGAACTGTCGTCAACGGACACCTCATTACTACGGCGTTTTGTTCTCCTTGTGATATATTGCAGGACACTTCGAACATGCTGCAAGGGAAGCCTGTGGCATGTTCCGAACCACATAAAACGCTCTATAGGTTATTCGAACATCTTACTAGAATGTTAAGCTCACAGGGATAAAACAAATTTTCTCTACGCAGATTATAACATGTGGCATTTACTGCTGTTCTTGTCGCCCAAACCCCCAGCGTTTCTTTCAAACTTAGTAGTAAATTTCGCAACGTTACCTGTGCTAAGTTGTACTCAGTGTACATCGGTCCGTAACCAAACAGCATAATTATATCATACTATTAATTTGGCGACACCTTCATGCACCTGAAATAGTGAGGCACGAATCCCCACGATGGCATGCAGTGTGATGTGCATTGCGCGGTCTTGGTAAAATTATCTTGCACACGTACAAATACATAAAACGGCGTGCAGAGAGTAACGTTCTTCTTATTTTCTTTTATTTTATGCAGGATGATAAACAGCATCATCAACATCATGTCCTCTCGGTACGCGAGAGTAGCGCTGCGGTTGAACTCAAGTGCGGTCGACTGCCTCTACACCTTTCTTGCGTACTTGACTGAATGGGAGTCGCACGTAAAAGGCACGCGGGGCTTCCTTAGTCAGTCCACAGCAGCAGGGTTTCGAGTACCATCAAAAGCACCTTGCTATTGCTGGAATACCTGACGACGGAAGTAGGCTATGCCTACCTGATGACAGCCCGGCTCAACCAAGACCCCCTGGAGAACACTTTTGGTATAGTGCGGCAGTGCAGCGGGAATAATGATCATCCTACGCCGCAGCAGTTCCTCGACACAATGGCATGCATCAGCTTTTGCAACCTTGTGCGCTCGCCGGACAAGGGCAATGTGACTCCTGGCACACTTGACTCTCTTTTGTCCCCTATACTGTGCTCGCCTCCGTCACCGCCACCGCAGACCTCCGGCTTCACTCATGCACTAGATGAAATTCACTTTGAAAGCATGAAAACGACATGTTGGATGATGTGGTGACACATGAGAGTGACCATGAGGCATACGTGTCTGTCAGAAGTGACCGCAGACTGGTCCACTACATAAGCGGGTATGTTGCAAGGAAATGCATCGTGCCGTTGCACTGTTCTGCTTGCGAAAACGACTTGTTGACTTCACGAGAATCTGAAAGTGCTATCGCACAGTTCACACAACAGTGTGATTACGGGGGCCTTTTGTACCCATCTTCGACCTTGTCCAACTTTATTGGTTTTCTCGAAGACACTTTCACTGAATGTTTTAGCACTCGCCGCGTGCACCATGACAGCATCATGGATGTGATAGAGCTTCTGAAGGTGAAAAAAGCAAAACTAATTGGATGCGAGGAGCACCGTGAACATGTCACGGCACGAGTGGTAGGTTTTTATGTGCTGACAAGACTGAGATTCTTTGTCAAAGCCTTGAATCGTGCACAGCCATCTAGGCGGAAGTCTGCACAACAAAGAAAACAGAGCAGGTGCTCGTAAGGAGCCAGGGTTGTTTATAAATGAAGAAGTGGCCATCAAAACAAATTCATTGAAAGTTCGGTTTCGATGTGCATTGGGAGTACTCGTGCAGTGCTACGTAGCTGACATATCAGCGATCAGAAGATGACAACGAAAGAATGGACTGACTTGCCCGCCGTGCTTGCTGTGCTCTGTGTGGTTCGGTGTTATTACACTCGCGAATAGTCATTTTACGTGACATATTTGTGGTGGAGCTGCTGGCTCTTCCCTGTACCCATCACGAAGCTCCACTTCGGACGTATCATCACGGGTCCAACCATGTCACAGGTTCAAGGAACATCGTCTTCACCACCCGCCTCTTCTGTGACTCCTACCTACGTGTCGTATACCTCCTGCTTCGTGATCCTGGCATATTTCCAGGATATATAGATCGCTTTGACGTTAGATATATATGGGGGGTTTAACGTCCCAAAACCACGATATGAATTATGAGAGACGCCGTAGTGGAGGGCTCCGGAAATTTCGACCACCTGGGGTCCTTTAACGTGCACCCAAATCTTAGCACACGGGCCTACATCATTTCAGACCGCATGGGAAATGCAGCCGCAGCAGCCGGGATTCGATCTCGCGACCTGTGGGTCAGCAGCCGAGTACTTTAGCTACTGGACCACCATGGGCGGGGCACGCTTTGACGTTGACAAGTGCCTTAACGTGTACGAACAGATCAGCGCCGGCTATAGGTGGGCCCGACACTCATGCTCGCCAACGTGTTTCTTTACCTTGATGGCCCACTGCAGATGTGGTTCCTGTAGGTTATTCGAACACGTTACTGAAATGTCAAGCTCACAAGGCTAAACCAAATTTCCTCTACGTAGAATATATAGTGTGACATTTACTGCGTTTGTTGTGGTTCGAGACGCACGAAGTCGACATTGCCAGCTGGGACACTTTCAAGGAGACGATCCGTGACCTTTTCGGCGACACTGCTGCACGGCAGACGACTGCACTAAATCAGTCGGCTACTCGGGTATAGGCGTCTACCGAATCGGTAGACGTCTCACGGTTACCCAGTTCTGACGAAGCCATTTTCGAAGTATGATTGGATCAGACCTTTCGCCTGATCAGGCCGATGCTCTCTGTCAGGTTTCGGACTCGATCACGGTGACATTTTTGGTATCCGTGGTCATCCCTTGGGCCAGACTAATATTGTCAAGCACCTAATTAACAATGGTGACTCTGCGCTTATCCACTGTCGGCCTTGCCGCGTGTCCGCATCAGAACGAGCAGTGATTCAAAAGGAAGTGGCCAAAATGCCAACGAAAGACACCATCGAGCCATCGTCGAGCCCTTGGGCCTTCCCAGTGGTCTTGGTAAAGAAGAAAAGCGGCTCCTGGCGTTTCTGCGCTAGTTATCGGCACCTCAAAAAAATTACGAAAAAAAAAACGTGTACCCTCTTCTCCGTATTGACGACGCACTTGACTGTCTGCATGGCGCCACCTTCTTTTCATCTCCCGACCTCCGATCTGGCTACTGGCAAATTGCTGTAGACGAAATGGATCGTGAGACAACTGCATTCGTTACCCCCTGACGGCATTTACCAATTCAAGGTCATGCCGTTTGGCCTCTGCAATGCCCCGGCAACCTTCGAGAGAATGACAGATACGCTACTTCAAGGATTTAAATGGGCGACGTGCTTGTGCTACTTGGATGACGTGATAACTTCTCACCCACCTTCGCCACACACCTTGAACGCCTTTCTACCATTCTATAATATTCCGCTCTGTCCATGATGTTCTCAGTTTCGTGGGCCTCTGCTCCTACTTTCGGCGGTTCGTGAAAACTTTGCGGCACTCGCACGGCCACTTACCGACCTTCTCAAACAAGATGCCCCATTTCATTGGGGCCCTCTTCAAACTGACGCCTTCTCTCAACTAATTACCACTCTCACGACAACCCTATTCTTGCGCATTTCGACCCCGATGCTCCTACAGAAGCGCGCACAGACACGTGTAGTCACGGCATTGGTGCAGTTTTGGCGCAAACTCAGCGGGGCAACGACCGTGCAATTGCGTATGCAAGTCGTCTCCTTTCGAAATCTCAACGCAAATACAGAGAAATTTCATTCATTGTTTGCTGTACACCTATGACTTCTTCGCCAGTTGAACACAACTTATGCGGATACGCGTTCAACGAATGATTTTGTACTATGTGCTAGCGTGTTTTTTATGTACGTCACTAACAAGACAAAACAAACCACGACCACTTGCTGCCTTCGGCATAGCACGCTATACTTAGGATTAGGAGACCTCACATTTAAGCCTGACTGCGAAAACTCCCGTAGCTACCATGCAACCGCGGATCATTTCATGTCTACATTTTTGGCATCACGTCTGAATAGAACCAACGCACTTTCAACAAAACAAAACAACAACGACGACGACGACAATGGTTTTGCGTGATAAAACTATATACCGCGTGAGGCTCGCCGTATTCAGTGTAGCACTCTCCCAATTACGACCACCTGTGGTTCTTAGCGCCTACATCTAAGAACGCAGGCCTCTATCATTTCCACGCCATCGAAATGCAACTGTCGAGATCGGGATGCGATCCTTATCTGCGGGTCAGCAGCCTCGTGCACATCATCACCACTGTGCCATTGACATCAAAACCGATTCCTTTACAACTGTAATGGGCAGGCCTGGTTGGTACACTACTGGAATGGTCATGACGTATCTGTCATTCTTACCTTGTGTCACGCGTCTTAAGCACTGTTCCGTGCCACCCCATCCCTACAATAAACGCTAGTGACCATCGGCCGTATGCACAAAGTGTGCACCACTAAATATGCTTTCAAAAGACAAAATGTATACGTTGACAAAAAATAGTTGTACAAGAAAAGTACATTTGTATTTCAATACTACTTCATCAAAAGCACAGGCAACCGGCGCGCTTTAGTTTTGCCGTTTAGCTGCCGCTGAGAGAGTTGAAAACGATGCAGGCGCCAATGACGCAAAAGCTAAATACAACAAAAAGCGCGCCGATCACATATAGATGCGCCCGCAAAACACAAGCATTGGTTTGCATCATTTATTTTCGCTGAGGGCGGCCATATTATAAGATATATGTTCGCAATATCAGTTGTACAGGAATACTACATATGTATCCAAAATATCAACACGTTCACCTCTTTCCGCACACCTCGTGATCGCTTTACTCGAGCAGACAGAACATCGCTGCTTTACCAGTATTCAAACCTTCGCGACTTCCCGCCGACTGAAAATCGTTTACTTTCAGTTTTCTTTTTCTTTTTTTAAGCGAGCCAGTGGGCGGCGACCGCAGGCGAGTGAAAGCACACCGTCTCTCTTTTATTCGCTAAAATCTCGCAAGCTATGCTTTTAAGTTTTCGTTGAATCCCGTGCGGTGGCGCTGCAAATAAATGCGCTTGCTGTCAAGTTTTTTCTCCTTTACTTCATATCTCGCGTAATGTTTTGTAGCAATATGTAGAAACTGAAGGCATATTTAAAAAAAAAAGCCAAACAATACAGTTGTACACGTGAAATTAAAAAAAAAATCTATGGTCACAGCGGTGATTCGAACCTGGGTCTTTTTAGTGGTATGCGAGCATTCTACCCCTCGACCACTTCGGCGGAGCTGCGCACGGCTCTTAAAACGACGACAGGTCACAGACTACCGATCGCAGCGCCACTAGCGGATTTGACCCCGTTTGGGCTTCACTTTTAATGCATTGGTGCTGCGGCCGGTCCGGGCACTCCCCTTGTTCTAGTACACTCTACCGGAAGCAAATGTAGACTGCACGACAAGCGATGATGCTGCTACCTCGCTTAAAACCCTAAAATCAATAAGAAATAACTATTTAGGCAACTGCGATTACCTTTCAGTATTTACACTTATTTGTAAGCGCATCAATATAAACTTACACTAACATTGAAGTTATTGTCGCTATGCGTAAATCAAAAAGATCAAAACATAGTGAGAATCACAGAAAAAGAATCCTTCCTTTTTTCCTTCGTGTTCAGCATTAACTTTTAGCTTGCAATCTGCAAAAAAGCGGAAGTCTGAGTACATGGCACCAAAAACAATGATTTTTTTAATATAAAAAATCAATGTTTTATGTAGTTATAGATAGGCATCTCAGAGGCAATATTTAGTACCATGAACTTCTGGATTGTACAAAGAAACTAGAGAAATGTTAAACCTCCTACTTCTTGGCGTAAGAAGTTGTAGAGAAACTGTATGTATACTACTTTCGTAATCGCTTCCGGCCTACTACTTCCGTTGCTCCGCGGCATGACCTACTACACTCCTGACCTGCCCAGAGAGCACCTCTTCCAGCGCCCACGTTCTAGTTCATACCTTCTGCCGCTAGGGCCGTAACCTACGAGCGGCGTGGCGCTAGGCAGCACCTGCTCGCTGACGTCATCTTCACTCTTTGTGGTCAAATTTTGACCAACAAAGCACTCGTAGTGCGTATTTATGATCCAAAATTTAGAATTATTCAGAAATAATAATACTAAAAGACATTCAGAATTTTTTGCAATAAAATGCACGCGACCACGCATAGGCTGCCCTACATCGTGTAAATCTACGGGTTCCCACGTTTGTCAACCAGTGTGCTATAAATACTCAAGCGCTCTGAACACCTTGCTTAACCAGCAATGTATGGGAAGAAATAGTCACATATATGCCGCCAGTTCACTGCAGAATGCAGGCATTCTTATACCAGCACCTACAAAACAACCGTAAAGAAACAGACGAACAGGTTATAGGTAGCGCCACCTACGGCGAGCGATTGAACGAGAGCGGGGACACGCGCTCCCATAGGAACCCCGCTATCTGAACAGGTCAGGAGTGTAGTAGGTCATGCTCCGCGGCCGTCATTTCTGCTATTCACCCGGTAGTTTATTTCGATTACATTCTCCAGGATTTTTTTCCTATCGAGCCGTGCTGCTGGTAACTATTAGCGCTTGAGACGATTCGTCGAAGATCAAAAGCCCTCCCAGCAACTGTGTCGTGCGAGTTGGGGACCCAGAAAATCCCGGCGAGCCGCAGTGCAGGATGCGGAATACCGAAGCAAGGTGCGCTCGAAGAAGGAAAAAACGGGCGAGACGATTGCGTACAGCGAGGCTGCCATGCGGCACAACGGAGCCGTGCTCGAGTACTGCCGGACGTCCCTCGCCGCGTTGTCCGGTTGCACTGCCGGAATCCTGGGTCTGACGGGCCTCTGGGGTTTCCTCTTCTACTTCGCCACGGCGCTGGCGCTGTGGCTCATGCTTGTGCTACGCACCATGACACCTGGCACCGTTTCCCTGCGTAGCCGTACTACCTTCCTCACGACGGGTCCTGTTCGGTGGTCTCTTCACCTACGTTCTCTTTTGGACCGTTCTTCTACCGGCATCGTTCACGTCTACTAAACTAGTCCGGGCGGCCTCTTCGGGAATGGGAAGCGTTGCTATTAACAGGCGTCGCGTAGATCTGCATCCGGCGTGATTGTTCGTTCGTATGTTTGGTGTTGCAGGCTGAACCTCCGGTTCACTACGAGACGCTGAAGGAAAGCATTATCTAAAAGATGTTGGCACGAGTTTGACCATATGTTGACCGCACGTCTACCAGTAGGCGGCCAGCTACACTGCGTGACCCCGTCTAAACGACCAAATGTTGATTTCGCGCGACCTGCGGTTTTTCCCCCGAGGAGGACATTAAAAGATGGAGCGACGCCAACGTTCATTCTAAGCCTGGTGTCAAAACAACGGCTATCATTTGTCTTCGCAAAAGTCTGTTTAGATTTGTTGCACCTTTATCGACATGTTAGTGTTTGCAGTACCATACGTGTGCGCTTTACCGACTCGTTTGTTCTTGGTGTTGCTTTGCTGGTGTTTGTTTATACAGGTCCGGTGGATTTCATTAAACATGTTTGGCTTGTAGTGGTGGTCTTATTCGCATTTATTTTGTGGCCGTGAATCGACGCACATGCCTCAGACTCGCAGCGCATCTAATGCATGTACGCAGATAGCAACTAGTCGGAGCACAATGCTAGACCTTTCTCTTTTATCCAACCAGCTACATGTTATGTTGCACGAAATATTTGAATAGTAGTCATAAAGCTACAGTCATTTTTTTCCCCCGAGGATCTTGTAGATATAAAAAATCGGACAGTTGGGCCTGGTGAAAACATACCTAGGACATCACTTGTTGTCTTTAACTGTAGTGTTATAGCTACATAAAGTGAAATAAAATTAAATCTATTAAAAATAATCCTCTTTGTCAGTGGGTTCCAAACACACAACCTTCGAATGATGCATCCAGTGCTCTACCAACTGAGGCCAAGACAGAAGGAACTTCGTTAGATGTGTGTGTGTGTGTATTGCTAGGAGTATCGGCTAGCTTGCTAGATAACTGCAATGTGCTGTACTTTCCTTGCCCCTCAGAAGCATACCGCTTGTGACATGTGTCGTGTAATCAAGTTTACATAAACGAGTGTCACACATGCTCTTTACATTGCATCGATGCACGATTGCATGACATTCAACTAGAATGCAAGGAAAAAAAAAAGTTACAGATACGACAAAAGTGCCAGTTGGCAGAGTACGCATGCATTTATTGTCGACAGATCTAGATGGGCTTGATCTTGAAGTGCAGGCCGATGAGGGAGAAGACAAGGCATTTGAGGTCCTGCACCAGGTAGTAGAAGCAGCGCAGACCCTCGGGGTCCTTGCTCTGGTTGACGTCCACCAGCGAGCCGATCTTCGACGTCGTAAACGACACGTGCTCGTCGCCCATCACAATTTCGAGCTCCTGCGGAAACGAGAGTTTGTGGAAGGAATGCAGCTTGCACACACATCGGCCATGCAGAACAGGCTGGCCATCGAGTGCCGTCAGTATGAATGCTCTTATCTTCTAAGACATTCCTTTTTAAAATTGTATGCTCACACTGCACCCTGGTACGAACTAAGCAAAATGTGAGCTCCACCCACAAAATCGCAGAACGCTTGCTCTTTACCTGTGAAATACAGTCGTGCTTGCTGGTTTTCACAATCTCAAGTACTTTTCTGCAGCTACTTACTGTAAATACCAATAAGAGTCAATGGTTCGTTACTATCTACACGTTTGGCCAAGCATCGATGTCAGAACCCCTTATGAAATTTGCCAAGATATTTCAAGTGTCAGCCCTGAGACCCACAACACCAACGTGTGAGGAGAGTCAATCATCTGAAACTTCTGACAAGTGCTTGACATAACAAAGATTAGTAAGTGCTGTTGAATGGACAAATTCTGTGTGGAAGGGACAGCGACGACTGTGGTCTGAGCTAACATCGTTTCGTAGGTTGTAACGGACCATAGGCCTCATTAATTCAAGTTGAGTCAATTGGACTTTGTCCAAAGGTCACAGGCAGTGCTTGTCCAGTATGTAGGAGATAAAACCAGGAATAGACATCATGTATACACAAAGTTTGCTGTACCGAGCTGCTGGAATATCCCTTTGAAATGCTATGCAAGGGCTTAGCACCACAGTATGCATATGTTGGAACACCCATTTACATTATGCCACTGCAAGTGCTCTTCCCACAGGTGCCCCACAATTACATTTGTTATCGGAAATATTCATGATGACTTAATGGAACAGTCTTTGCATTGCAGATGTCATGATGCAGAGCAATTAACCTCAAGGGAAGTGCAAAACAGAGAGGTAAAACTAGCAAGGTGTGTGCCTCCAAATATGAACAGCTTGCACAGCGAGGATGTGCGTTCCATACTGGCAGATTTTTCAGTTTCAGCTTATTAATTTGTTCAAGATACATAGTTTCATTGTTCGTAGTATAACGACGAGGGTCCCGAAGTCAAGCGACTGTAGTGGGACAAATATAAAAAATACCCCTTTTAAGTTTGTGTTTGAATGCATGCAATGAATACTGCTAACTGAGAGTACATGCAATCAAGTAGAGTAATTGTGGCCATTCGACAACAGAAAGAGGACTGCCAAACTGCCATGCATTTGCACAAACGTGAATACCTACTGGTCGAATAGACAGGTTCCTCGGGTGGGTATAAATGAGAACATAGAGAAGTGACCTTTTACACCATAAATGAGGCCTCGGCAAAAGCAATAGGTAAATTTCCAATATTTGAATTTCAAGACAGAGTAGGAGGCATGCAAAGATTTCATACTAGCTTCAGAGACACATACCTAGTACTAGTTCAAGTTGTTATACAACTGTGCCAAAGTCTCCTCTCTGATATACTCAGGTTTGACTGTGTTTTCATGGATGAAGATGTCTGTTGCTTTGATTCTGAAATTGATCCCTGCCAGGAAATCTACCCTTTTTACTTTCTTGTGCTGCCTCTGCCGTATTGGTAGGGGAGGCAGAGCTCTGCACAATTATCCTGGACAACCAGGATCACCCGAACAAACCTTAAGTCATCGAGAGGCTTGTCGAGAACATACGAAAGCATTTCACACTTTTTTCCCCAGGAGAAAGGGGCATGCGCCGCGGCATTGTGAGAACGAGAGACTCGAGCCCAGCTGGCCAGCACGTACACATCTGGTATTTACATCACTTGTAGTAATAATATAGCCGCAAAAGCATTGTCCTCAGCACAACAGTGCTATACAAAACTGGATGCCTAAATGGATAACCTCCCTGTCCTCCCTCTTTCAATCCTCCTCCTCCTCCTGGATGCCTAAAGAACATGCATGTCATTTTATGGAAAGCACTGAACTTCAAATGTAAACCATTACTCCCCTCCCACCTTTTCTTATAAACAAAAACAGATTTGACAAATGGCAGCACTCTTTCACTGACCACCCTGACATTCCTGCGCCAGCTCACCGTATTTTCATAGATTCTGACAGCACCTGCACGGGCCTAGCTGATCTTTTTTCTCTTTTGAGACGTATTTATTTTACAGTAGCAAACGACTGAATTGAGCAAGCATCAAGAATGTTTTACTGAGACTAAGTGAGCAAAATATGAAAACGTTTCAGTAAGAGACAATACGTGATGCCTCCTTTTTCTTTTGAAGTAACCAACCTATCATCTAAAGCTAAAGAGAATGGAGCTTTAAAGGTCTGCCATGGTGGTACAGTTGTTACTATGCTTAGCTCTTGACCCCACGATCACAAGCTGGATTCCAGCTCCAACAGTCGCATTTCGATAGTGGCGAAATGGTGGAGGCCTGGGCACTCACGACATCAGTGCACATAAAAGAACACCATGTCGTGGTTACACTTCTAGAGCCCTCAATTACGGCATTCAGAACAATCATGTCAAGATTTCAGCACATAAAACACCACATATTTAAATTGGGCTTTAAAGAACACTTCGTGATTTACCACTTCTCTTTAACATCCCTTTAACCCATTCGCTCCCGCTGATGAGTATAGCCTTCGTGATGTAATGGGGAACAGGAAGGTGACAAGTTCGTTGTGGTTGTTGCTGTGCACAAGATCTGCCTGTGAGATCGGTGCTACCCTGACTGGCAATCGTTACTGTGTTCACAATAACTCGTCAGATGAGAATGAGATATTGTACCATAAGAACTGATGAATACTATGCTTTTCATCAACAAAAAGTGTTCCCGCATGGAACCCATGACTACTATACTCATAATAGTTGTTTTTTGACAATAGATGGCTACAAATGTCCATGTTATGCAATTCGTTGTTCACTTTCATTGTATAGCTATGCAGTGAAGCCATTTCAGAGCAATCTTTGTAAAAAAAATTAGTAAATGAACCCCTTAGAATTGATAGAATGGTATCATTTTATTTTTTTAAAGAAAAACCCCTAGGAATTGAACGAAAAAAGATATATATTTTCTTTACAGTAGCGAAACTGTTAAGTTGTAAAATGCACCACAAAAAAAGGGGGGGGGGTCGTGGGGGTAAGGGCACTGTATGTTAATATCTATGGCTTATTGTTGTGCATATGGACAAAGCAAACGAAGACCGGTGCATGTATTTCTACATGCACTTACGCTGCCTACTTTTTGCACTGCCCTTATCTAATTCGCATGGATTCGTAAGAATCTATGGCTACAGACAAACTAGCCCAAACAAGCATTTTCAGAGGACACATCATACCTGTCGTCCAATACGGTTGGGTGAGGCCAGAGCCCATCGTCTTCACGCATGATTTCCGAGTCGTCGATGATGCGCTTCAGCTCCTCCATGACGCACTTGTGCACGTATGCCTGCATTCAAAGTGTACCATGAAGAACGATTGTCTCGCTGGCTTAGGGGTAGAAC
>WOVY01016059.1:0-97500 GCA_013436015.1 Rhipicephalus annulatus
TTCGGCAGTTTCTTTTCCTCTCCACACGCACTGCATATCGGGTCTACCCCTTCTTATTTGGCCCGATATGTCTTGGTTCGCAATACTCTCGTCCTGGCTTCAAACAGTACAGAACCCCGAGTATTATCATAGATCCTTTCCTTGGGAACTTCCTGCTTAAAAGTTCGATAGATCTCTTGTGCGGACTTCTTAACCATGCCAATTCTCCACATATCGGTCTCCGTTTCCTTCACCTTCGTCTTAAACGATAGTTCTTTTGATTTGGCACTGCTGTTTTCTGAGTATTAAATTCGAAGCATTTCTTAGTGAACTTCGGTGACTTTGAGCGTATCTATCTATCTATCTAGCCTCCTACGACTTTTCGCTTTCCTGGCCGTTTCGATAATGGTATCGATACCAAACTTGGAATGGCAAAACATGACTCCATGACGAGCATATTTGAATGGTCATAACACAAAAGTCATGACATGTATGCCATGAATGTCAGGGTTTACATTCATGATCCTGCTACTCCTGCGGTGGTTTCGTTCACACGACATGTTCAAAACTGGTATTGTATGTCGATTGTATGAAGAACACAAACGAAAGGCCCTAACGTAAAAATCGTGATATTCGTGTCATGATGCCACGCTCATGATGCGCCCGCGGCCGTTTCGCTAACGTCACATATAGCAAATTTGGTATTACTGTACGTGAATGAATGATGAAGACATGATACTGGTGCAAACATGATAATCCAGAGATGCGTGTCATGTAACAACATGACTACCTGCTACGCTCATGATGCACTCGCGGCCGTTTCGCTAGCTTCACACCTACTAAACTCGGTATTACGTGATGCGAATGGGCGACGTGGGTAAATGACCTATCAAAGCAAGTTAACCTCGACATGCGTGCCATGTAACAACATGACTACATGCCACACTAATGATGCGCTCGCGGCCGTTTTGCTAGCTTCACATATGCCAAACTTGGTACTACGTGACGTCAACGGATGACGAAGGTATGTGACAGGAGCAAACATGGTAATAATGAGATGCGTGTCATGTGAGAACATCACTACATACCAGAGTCAAGGTGCCAATACATTTGACGTGGCCCGGCGAGGGTGCGCGCCGGCGTTCGTTTCGTCGTGTCCCACCGGCATTGCCACGCCAGGTGCCGGTCCAGCCATTTACTCGCAGGCGCGCTGCGTTGCTTTGACGTATGCACGTTTCAGCGCGTCCGGCGTCCCTCCGTCACAGACAGATGCAGAAAACAGTGCTGTCTTGGTAATGCATCGGCGCGAAATGCAGCATGTCGCATTTCGCGCGAGTTGCCGTCGTGCCGCGCTACAGTGTGACCGCGCCGATTGACGCTGGTCGCACCGCTCGCACCTGGCGTCAGACTATACAATACCTACGTTTTGCTAACGTAGCGTCGCTGTGTTCAGCATCCGCGCGCGTCAACGTTACGTTGTAGTATATATTGGGCCCTCACGATGCGCTCACGGCTGTTTTGCTAGCTCCACATATACCAAATTTAGTGTTGCGTGATTTGAATAGATAACGAAGTAAACGACACGCCGAAACATGATAATCATGACAAGGAAGTCATGTACGGCATAATTTACCTCCACCTCATAAGGTTGTGCTGATTTTAAATTGACATATCAACCTTCCTCATTCCTGCTTCGCATATCATCCATTCCCCGTATACGTGGGATCTGCCTTTTTTTACCCGTCAATTGTCTTGTTCACTCCCCCCATTTTGTATCGACATTCTTCATGTACAAGTAGCTGAAAACCTTCCTAGCCCAACTATAATCTTGATTTTTCTCAATCTCTTCTCAAATTTCGTCTTGCTGCTAGCTTCCCTGCCCTCAAATGATGTCCATCCCACATCACCTTGTACTTCCTGATTTGGTGTATTCCCGTGAGCTCCTAAAGCAGCCCTACCTATTCCACGTTTGAACTTCTGAACTCATGCACAAGACCGCATTGCCGAACGTCAGACCAGGAACCATGACCCCTTTCCATATTCCTCTCACAACATAACTATTGCACCGCGAGCGCCCACTCTACCTCCTAGTGGAAAAGCAGATAAACACTTCACGATTTCCGGCGAGCAGCCGCCGCAGCGGCCTTCGAAGCGGCGCCAGGTGAGTGCTGCTTCTCTTGCGTGTTTTAGGAAAGCTGTGCGATGCACAGCAGTAGTGTGTACTCGGTGCAAATCGCGTGCACCACCGGTTCTACCTGGTGGCACTTTTCACGCATGTTCGCTTCACTGTTGATCAATAATGCATGGTATTTGCATGCGGAGCTCTCAGCTGTTTGCTACGTTGGTTCTTATTCATTGCGTGAACTGAGCTAGAACATACGCGAACGTTCGTTTTTAGTGTTGTAGGCATCGTGTCACGTTTCTTGAAGTTGTGTGTCGATACAGAAGGACAATAAACTTTTCTTGTTATCGGACTAAATGTGTGTGTATCATACGGTGTGCGCTCGCTGCGTGTTAGTTGTGTGCGCGCACACTGGAATTACACACTTTACGTGCACGATCGCGTATACAATACAGTGATACCTTCTTACCGTCGTGAAGAACGTCAAGTACTAGGCTGGCTTTGCACGGAATAGCTGCGAAGCAAGCTCTCAAAATCGTGCATTGCCACACTGACACTATATACCAGCAAAAAACTGCTAATCGGCCCGAAGATCGGGAAATCTGGCTAAGAGAGAGAGAGAAAAATAAATTGCCCGCAGCTTCCCTCGGGGGAACACTGAGGAGGATGCGGACCATATAATTTGTTAACGGGGTGTTAAAGTGCGACTTACTTGGGTCGATGGCTAAATTGGTTAACGTGGTTGTGAAATGGGGTGTTAAATTGCGACTTACTTGGGTCGATGGCTAAATTGGTTAACGTGGTTGTAGGAGGGGGGGGTGTTAAATGAGTGAACACGTACACACGTATGCGAAAGGGCGGCGCTGGTCGAAGGGACGTCGATCATTGTGTTTATGGATTCGTTGGAATTCATTTCACCGCGACCTTGGACGTCGACGCGCCGTACAAACCAACCGACGAGCGGCAACTGAGCGAGCGAACGCCGACCTTGAGTATATATACAGCACGACGGCGCATGCACTGTCAGCTGTTGAATGTTCTCGAAGCGCGACGCCACATGCGCGTCCACTGGAGAATCAGGAGAATTGTAGATGTCGAACTGTCGGGTGTGTAGAGGAGGAAGGGTGCACAGATGGTGGAGGAGTGAAGTGCGCGCGGTGTGTAGAGGAGGAAGGGATGCACAGATGGTGGAAGAGTGGGCGACAGCGCGACGGCGCATGCGCGCGCGTCAGCTGTCGAATGTTCGAGAAGCGGTGTGGACGGCGCGGACGACGCGGACGGCGCACTACAAGGCGCGAGTATAAGATGCTCCGCATCTAAAAGGACTTATGGCGAGTAGAACGCGTAAGTCACTTCCGGGTGAGTTCGAATACGACGATCCAGGGGCTAAATGATTTTGATTACGACACGTACGGGTGCTTTCTGTGCTGTTGCACAAAAACACTCCACGAAGTATTTCAGCACGCCGCCCTCTGGCCTGCCACGCACGAACAGTTTCGGAAAGGTGTGCTAGCAACATTTTGCTGCATGCAAACCATACAATACGCATAAAGTTTACGCTCGGGCTATAAGTCAGCGCAGAAGCGAACCAGCGCTGAGAGCACGCCGCGGAGCGTCTCTACTGCTTTGTTTGCCCCATACCAATTCGTTCGCCCCATAAATTTGACATCATACTTCTGCCACGCTTCTCGCCAATGCATTGGGATAGGATAGGGACTCTCTTCAGCTTTTCCCTCTTCCATGCACAGAGGGCACTCGTTCCTCGCGCACCCAACCCACAGCCGCGAAGCAGCCAATCGAATAGAGCAGTACACACCACCATCTAGAATATCCTCCCTCAAACTGCAGTTTGTATGTACTTCTATGAGACAATGCCATCTATTTATACTGTTCGGAAGATACAGCTGCTTACGCCTGACACAAGACAAGGTTATTAGACAAAGAACATCTTCGATCCCAAAAAGTTCTCGTGGAATCTAGCCCCGTTTTATAGGGACAAAACAGGGCTCTATACACCTCCATGAATCATGACAAGCTGGCGAAGCTCGGTGTTAACTCCATAATGTCTACATTGAAGTCGACTTGTAGGGCCTATAGAGCGTTTGTGCTTTTAGAAGTTTGATATTGTTCCGTCAGAATTATGATTGATATTAATTGAATGTTGAACCTTTTTGAGGGGCGAAGCACCTTCGGGTCGAGCTTGCGGCGGACACTCGGCGTAGCCATGTAGTTACAGATGCGCCCGTCAGGGGGCGCTGCTGGGATCGACTTTCAATGGCGACTGCTACAAGCGCTTGCGGTGCCCACTCTCCTCCTCCTCGCACTCCGGCTATGAATACGCACGTGTCACTCGCCATCAATGAGCAGGAAGGAGGCTTGACAGCAAGCACTGAGGGCTCACAAAGCGAGGCGGCGCAAAGGTGTCCGCAAGCGAACCCGCGCTTAAAAGCTCAACGAAGTGGCTGCAAGACAACGAAGCCAAGCGAACCTCGAGCTTACAGCTGAGAAGCTGAGTTGAAACGCAAGGAGCCTACCTGCCCGACGTTAATGGCACTGACGTCTGGTTCAAGCCTGAATTCTTCGAACGCAGTTTCGGACACAGTTCAAAATTGTACGATTGCTGGTGGTTTGCCTTACAGCGTCCCCAAGGTTGCAAACACTCTCTCATTATATTATGTAGAGTGGGCAACATACGGGGATTCACGTTTACCCGGTGATCAGTGCTTTAGCCACTCGTCGTCATTCACTCTGTTGATATGCAGTGTTTGTGTGTTTGTTTTTACGCGTGTCTCACATAGGTTACCCGAGCGTCGCCCCATATAATGTAGCCGTGACGACGGACTCCGGACAAGTCTCAGTCCTAGGGTGCTTCGTCCCTAAAAGCGAGAGCACTTCTATGTGTGACGTGGGCTAGCAAGGCACGTGGGATACATTATTAATTTGTGGCGTTTCTCGCGCCAATACCGCTTGTGTGATTACGGGGCACGCATTTTGGTGAATTGGCGCCGAAAATTTATGCCATCCGGTGTTCCTTGAATGTTCTGACGTCTCACGGACATTTCGCCTTCATTCAAACGGAACCAACCCGGCCAGTATCGAACCGTGACTCTCTGTGGATTACACGTGAGGTGGTTGTTGTTGTTGTTGTTAGTCCTACATAACCTCTTTACTCGTGCTCAAGTACTGACGTTGGTTAGATCGAGAATAGAAGCACGCTTTGCCACGATGGCTTATACTTCTTATACGCAGTGTTCGTATAGACGCATTACTGCGGGTTTTCAATTTTAGAGGCGAAGCTCCTCACCCTCGTATTCACAAACGCTCCTCGACTCGACTTTCACTCTTCACTTGACGGAGTTGAGCACTGTGCTGTTGCTCGGCTGAAAATGACGCTGCGCTGCTCGATGATGATGAATCAATATGTTCGGGCCCAACATTGTTGGTAGTGCGCGCAGGCACCAGACGGGGCAGTTCCCTAGTTGCGGGACCCGTATGTATCCAGCATCTCCTGGCCCCTGTACATCAGTGCACGCTGCGTCGGTAGGGCGGGGCTGGATAACTAGTTCTCCCATCGCTCAAGGGGTTGAGGATTCGGGGTGTCGAGAGTAAGGGACGGTGGGGAGTTCTCAAGTTCTGTGCACTCTGCCAAGAGAATCGTACCACGTTATCGTTGATATGCAGTGACTTGACGTGCCTATAGAAGGCACTTCCATCAGCTTTCTCAGTTCAGTTCAGGCTGGCATGGTGGATGGACGCGTTTTTGAGCACTCCCGATTGACTGCGCAAATAAGTGGTTTTGCATGCTTTGAGCTTGCCTTTATAATTAATAAGGCAGCAGTTAAAACCTTTGTAGCACTTATTACACTGTACGGCTCTTTCCGGGCCAGGCACCAGGTATTTACTCGTTTGTGCCTGTGTGTTTGTTTCTTTGTGTTTTTCTTCCCACCCCGTGGGGGAGGTGCACGTACATCGAACACGCAAATTTTTGTAGTATAGCTTAGACTCTTTTTCGTAGGTCAGGGATCGTGTTTTGATATTATCGAGTGAGACAAGTCATAAGGGCAATTGGTGTAAGAAAGACATAGTTAAAAAAGCTGTAAAGTGTTCAGGATGCGGGGTGGGTTTGAAAGTGGACCCAAGTGTAGAAGCGAATGGAGAGGAGGCTGACGCGAAGTGTAGGCAATGTGAGGTCGAGGAAAAATTGAGAAAATGATGGTTGCCCAGAGTGAACTGCGCATTAGAATCCCCGAGCTGGAGACTGCGTCGGCGACTGAGCAAGAGAAAATAAGGGCAATGGGGGAAAGGCTGAATTCCGCCGAGGAAGCACTAGCGAATGTGAACAAAAGGAGCGACCGACGGAGAAAACAGTAGGCAACCGGCAACCAGAACGGCGGAGAAAAAAGAGCAAGCAAGTTCGGAAAAAACAGGTTCAGGTGGTTCAATTATCGCAAGGCCCAGCTTCAGCGAAGTAGTGGTGGCGCTGGGAGGGGACAAAGCAGCTGGCGTCACAGGTGCAAGTAACCCCGGGTGCAGGACACTCCAGCTGAAAAGTAAAAGCATGTGATTATCACCGGGGACTCAAATTTAAATCGATGCGCAGAAGCAATCAAAGAGAGGGCAAAAGGTGACAAGAGGATTGCAGTAGGGACGTTCCCAGGACGCAAGCTGGAAGCAGTCCTGAGGCAAGCGAGCGCAAAACACAAAACTACAGCTGATAGATGAAACCTCGTGATGATTTCGGGTGGTTTAAACGATGTCTTAACTGAAGATACGGCAGGACTACCGACCACACTGGCGAAAGGGGTCGATGACATGCGCGCCACTTCTCCTCAGGTACAAGTAGTGATATGCACGATACCAGAGGTACCGGAGCGTGACGCAACCTTCAAAGAGCGGTTGTGAACGCAAACCAAGAGATTTGGCGGATGAGTCGAGAGAAAGGCTTTGAGGTGGTGGAAATAAACAGAGAGGTGCATAGGTGGGGTGGTTTTCAACGAGACAGAATTCACTTCGATGGGTGGCTAGGTCATGAGGTAGGTTGGGGACTTGCAGGACGCGCAGTAGCTTTTTTTGGGGGGGGGGGGGGGGCCGCGGACCCTTTGGAGTGCAGGATAGCTAGTAACGAGGAAAACAACCAGGGAGACTTCTTGACAGGTGGTATGGACAGATACAATTTCAAAGTGGCACCAGTATGTAAGATAGGTAGAGTCCGGGCAGAAATAGACGTAGCCACGAGGGCCGAGCCAATTCAGACATAGGGTATATTAACATGCAGGGTGGCAGGAACAGGCTGAAGTGGAAAGAGATAGAAGAACAGCTAAGGGAGGAGAGGCCGATGGTATACGGTTTTGTAGAAACACATCTTAGAGACATGGAACAAGCTCCTAACAATCCGGACTAACGTGGGAATATTGTAATCGAACAGAAGGCAGCAAAAAGGGGGGTGGGGAATTGGTGGCATTCATTCATAAAAGTACCGACTGGCAAAGGGTCAAGCAGGAGTGCAAGGGAAACATTTATGGCTAAAAGGGAAAGTGGCAGCGCAAATGACACTCCTTGGTTGGTGTACTTGTGGACGGGAGCAAAGGCCAGAGAGGAAAACCAGACAATGGTAGAGTGTATATCAAAGGACATTGAGGAGTTAGGAGGAGGAGTGCGAAGATAATTAAACTAAAAGATATGAATGTGCACATAAAAGATAAAGATGGTATACTGACCCGACCGGCAAAATTATCGTAGATATGTGTGAAAGGCATGATTTGATCATTTGCAACAGTACCGAGAAGTGTGAAGGGCAAATAACATGGGAGGCAGGAAGGCTTCAGTCGACGGATAGATTTCGCACTGTTGTCACATAGGACGTCTGATAGACTCAAGGGGAATGCACATAGATGAATGTGGCCAGTAGGTCTGGGTAGTGATCACAAACGTCTCAAGCTAAGTTTTGGAAGAGCAGTGAAAATGGGAAGGAGACCAAGATGAGCAAATGAAGGAAAAATTGTATTCAGAGAGGCAAATAGAAGTGGCTACTAAACAAATTGAGAAATTAATAACTGAGGATAATAAAACAGTGTGAACATACACGAATCTAATTAGACTGTTTAAGCTAGAGCTTGCTAAGGCACGTGACAAGTCACCCGGGAAAAGAAGACACAAACCCAAGAGTTGGTGGGATGAGGAAGTTAAAAGAGCCACAGCAAACGTCAGGAAGCCTCTAGGGAACACAGACATGCTAAGCAGCGGGTGTGAACCATCAGATGATGTTGAAAGAAAATGGGAAATCTTTCTAAGCTATAGAAGGGGTGGATCCCTTCTGATAAATGAAAATATTAGAAGAAAGGGAGCTCAGTGGCTGGCAGAAGTACATAAAAGATAGAAAGGCAGCTGCGAAATTTTGGAACCATGCAATCTCCCTAAGAAATGAGACGAGCCTAGAGCAGAGGTTTATAACTACAGCTCAAGGTGCTAGGCTAGAAGGGGACGAAACTATTGAATATATAAGAATAAGGGTGAAAAAAAGTTCAACAAAGAAGTGCTTTATGCAACACAATAGACAAGGATGAATCAAGTGGCGCAATGGCTCCATTTTCACAACGAGAGCGGGAAAGGACTGAGAAGAGGATTCCAATTATACTGTTAAATACATTAGGTCAGAAGTCTAAGCAGGCTTTGAGGGAGGCAATGAGCAAAATAATAATCGATGGTGAAGTCCCCTATGGATGGAAACTTAGCAGGATGAGCATGATCTATAAAGTAAAGGGGGACAAAGCTGGCATAAACAACTACCGTACTATAACAGTGACATCAACCGTCTACAGGCTGGCGATGCAGATTATAAAGGAAAGACTGCAGGCATGGATAGAGGATGAGGGGGTGCTGGGGGAACTGCAGAATGGGTTTCGGAAACACAGGAGGCTGGGAGACAATCGGTTCTCACTGACGCAGTGCATCGAAATTGCAGAAAAGGAACACAGGCTCCTGTGGCATGCATTTTTGGATATAAAGGGAGCGTACGATAGCGTGGTTCAAGAGGACTTGTGAGGAATACTGGACACACTAGGTGTGGAAGATGGAGTCACTAATCTTTTAAATAATATCTATAAAGGTAACAAGGCAGTTATTAAGTGAGAAAAACAGGTATCCAAGCCCCCAGAGGTAAAACGGGGGCTTAGGCAGGAGTGTCCTCTGTCACTCCTATTATTCATGATGTACCTACAAGGATTAAAGGTCAAATTAGAGGGAAGTGGACTGGGCTTCAACCTCTCTTTCGTCAAACAAGGAAAACTCATTGAACAGGCACTACCAGCATTGATGTACGCATGTGATATAGTGCTAATGGCCGACAACAAGGAAGATTTGCAGAGATTGATGGACATCTGCGGTAATGAGGGAGATAAGCGTAGCACATAAGCTTAATTTTGATTGTACAGAAAAAGCATTTAAGGTACAAGTTAAAGAAGTGCTAATGCAGGAAAACATACTTTTTGATGGATCCTAAAAATACCTATGTTAGCAATGGAGTAGTCGGGCGATGGAAATCTTGTACTGCATGTATTTTATTAACTATAAGATATAATGGTGCGTATCACATGTCTGTAATGTTTTAGTCTGATTCTTTCCTGAGTGATTTATTTAAGTGTGTTATGTAGTAAGTATGTTACAAGATTTGTACAGTCAGTCAGATTCAATGTAACATGATATGTTTTGGCAGCTATCTTTTCTCTGTTGCTTCTTTCGTACATGAAGGACTGATGCCGCGAAAGGTGCTTTTTTTTACTTTTATTTTTTTTTGACGTACGAACTGTGTACAAGGGTGTTGGGTCCTCTGTCAGGCTGTGTGCCTTTATCCCCAACATCCTTTTGTTTTTTGTGTCTTGTACAAGAAAACAATAAAACAAATTTTGAAATTGAAAAAAAAATAGGTTAGATTTCCTCTGCCTACTCTCACCTCGTGACATTTTGGTGGTGGTGCGGGATAACAAGACGGAGCTACGCAGCGGCCAACGCTTGGTTTCTTCCACGATGGCACAAGAGTGCCCGGTTCCAGCTTCCGCAGTGGCCACCGCAACAACGACAATTGTTGTGCCCCAGCTGAAAGACCCTGGCACGTTCTGCCGGTCCGACAATGTTGACATTGAAGAATGGTTGCCGCCGTACGAGCGAACAAGCAGGAATTATCGCTGGGAGGAAACACTCATGCTGGCGAACATCTTATTCTACCTGAAGGGGAGAGCCAAAATTCGGTTTGAGAACCACGAAGCGAAAATCGGCAGCTGGGATGCGTGCACTGTTCGGCAAGCCGACTGGCCGGAGTTCGGCAAGTCGACAGCGGCCAAGAATAGCTCGCACCTCGCGCTCAAACGTCATCAGAGTTGTAGCTGTCTTACACACAGGACGTGCTCGCCCTTTGACGCAAAGTAGACGACGACATGAAGGAGTGCGAGAAGGTAGCACACATTGAAAGGCATTGCTGATGACGCATTCAATTTGCTAATTTGCAAGCACTGTGACACAGTAGAAGCCATTATCCGGGAATGCCAGCGTTTTGAGGCCACTGAGAGCCGACGTATTTCCCATCAGTTCGCTCGACTTCCCAACACCACAGCAACATGGTCGTGCGAAGACATGCCAGGCACTGCTGACTGCAGAGCATGTCACGAAGATCATCCGTCGAGAACTTAAAGCTATGTCTCCCGCTTCAACTTTCTCTCGTGCCTGAGAGCCCAGCTCCCAAATGGTGCCTTTAGTGCATGCAATCTTTCGCCAAGAACTTTCGAACGTTGACCTGGAATCTGTATGCACCGCCGCCCCCTCCCGACCGACTGACCGTCGTCCGCCAGTTTCCTACGCCCAAGGCCAGAGGCACCCAGCGCGCTCTCGCAATCCCGCTGAGTGGAGGACTGCTGATGACCGGTCCATTTGCTTTAACGGCCATCGTGTTGGCCACGTGGCCTGCTATTGCAATAGCAGGGGGTATTGGCGTCAGCATTTTATGGCTACAACCATCGCACAGAGGCAGATGATGGCCAGTTCCGAACTCGCCATGAGTCGCCTCGGCCAGCCGGTGGTGACGGTTCGTGCGCTGTCGGTCACCATCTTCTCCCGGCCACCAGTCCCGCTCAGCGCTGTCTCGTCACCAGTCGTCGCGCTCACCCCAATTTCGCCGTCCTCCTTGGCCGACTGCACATCTGGCTCAGGAAAACTAGACAATGCAGCTCCCAGAGCTGATGCTGCATCGATGATTCGCCAGCCAAATCCTCTGACTACGCCGACACGACGCAACCTCATAGACGTTAAAGTAGACGATTCACTTGTTCTTGCCCTTGTAGACACAGGGTCCCACATTTCGGTGATGAACTCGCAGCTTCGCCGCCGCCTTAAAAAGGTTTTAACACCGCCCACAGTGCCACTCATTCAAGTCGCCGACGGTGGAACTTTTAGTGTGCTTGGGATGTGCTCCGCACGTGTTAGTGTTGCTGACCGCTCCACAACAGTGCTTTCTGCCATGCTCGAGAAGTGCTCTCATGAACTTATCCTGGGCATGGACTTTCTTGCCACGTACTCTGCCTTAAATGACTGTAGAATTGGCCTGCTTCAGCTTGACTTACCTTATTGATATGACACTCCAACTACACCTCAACCACGTTTGTCTTCTGTCGAGTACGTTCGCCTAGCGCCCCAAGCCGTTACCTATGTAACCATGGGGTCTTTTCCTCTGGTACCCGATGGTGATTGTGTGCTGGCACTAATTTCGGACGTGTTATTGGAGAGAAATGTTGCCCTTCCTCATACTCTGTTGACAATTACGAATAATGTGGTGTCGCTATCGATACTGAACTTTAGCTGGTGCGCTTAAGTTGTTCCAGATGGCATGACTCTTGCCAACATCTCTTCCATCAGTGAACATTCTGTTTCTGCATACATTCCAGACACTCCTTTGCCCGCTACTGCATCCCCTTCACAAAGTTCCACTGATGCCGACTTTGAGAAGATCATCGCGCCAGACCTCGTTCCAGCACAGGCAACCGATTTCCGGCATATCTTGGCATTCTTCAGAGACATCTTTGACGTTGGCGACAGCCCTTTAGGTCAGACGTCAGTTATTACTCCAAGGATCAACACTAGAGACGCCAGCCCAATTCGACGACGTCCTTATCGCGTTTCACATGCAGAGCGACAAGTCGTCCAACGTGAAGTTGATAAAATACTCACAAAACACGTCATTGAACCATCTTGCAGTCCATGGGCCTCACCAGTCGCTCTAGTAAAAAATAAGGACGGTAGCTGGCGCTTATGCGTCGACAGCGTCACTTAAACAAGGTCACGCGCAAGGACGTCTACCCACTGCCACGAATTGACGATGCCCTCGACTACCTGCACGGGTCTGCCTACTTCTCTACTGACCTGCGTTCAGGATACTGGCAGATTTCCGTCGATGAATTAGACCATGAAAAGACTGCAATTGTTACACCGGATGGACTTTTCCAGTTTAAGGTAATGCCCTTTGGCTTATGCAATGCTCCCGCTACACTTGAGAGAATAATGGACTCCCTGCTACGGGGTTACAAATGACCAACGTGCCTCTGTTATCTTGATGACGTCATTGTATTCTCGCCGTCATTCGAAAGTCACCTTAGCCATCTGTCAGCTGTTCTGGAAGTTTGCACAAGGGCAGGCCTACAGCTCAACTCCTCCAAATGCCGTTTCGGCCGCCAAACAATCACTGTGCTAGGCCATCTTGTCAGTGCTAAAAGCGTGCATCCCGATCACGACAAAATTCGCGTCGTCAAAGATTTCCCCACACCACGTTCCACGAAAGATGTATGGAGCTTTGTCGGCCTCTGTTCCTATTTCCGGCGTTTTGTCCACAACTTCGCAGACATTTACTATCCTTTGACACAGCTACTGAAGAAGGACACGTTTTCTTGGGGTCCTCAGCAAGCCAATTCGTTTCGTCGACTTACTGCACTGCTCACTTCCCCACCCAAATTAGGTCATTTCGATCCTTCAGCGCCCACTGAACTTCGCACCGATGCTAGCGGACACGGTATTGGCGCTGTCCTCGCCCAGCGGCAACAAGGTCAAAATCGTGTAATCACCTACGCAAGTCGCCTCCTCTCCCCATCCGAGTGCAAGTTTTCCATCACTGAGCGCGAGTGCCTCACTCTTGTATGGACAGTAGGAAAATTCTGACCATACTTGTTCGGCCGCCACTTTTCGGTCATCACGGATCACCACGTTCTGTGTTGGTTGTCCTCCCTCAAAGATCCTTCTGGACGCCTGGGTCGTTGTACTTTAAAGCTACAGAAATATAGCTTTGACGTGACCTACGGGTCTGGCCGAATGCCCTAGAATGCCGACTGTCTATCTCGCCATCCCCTTGATCCCCCTGACCTGTCAGCACACGACTCTGATGCCTGTGTCTTCGCCATTTCCGATTTCACGGGCATACGTAGAAAACAACTCGGTGATGGCAATTTGCGGTCTATCATACGCCATCTAGCTTCTGACATCTCGGATCCTTCCCTTCGCCTGTTCACGCTTCATGACGGAATTCTCCATCGGTGCAACACAAGCACCGAAGGCCCAGAACCTCTTCTGGTTGTTCCTGCAATGCTCCGTTCCACTGTGCTCGAACAACTTCATGATGCCTCAACTACTGGACATCTCGGAGCAGCCCGCACGTATCACTGCGTATGGCGTCGATTCTTCAGTCTCGGCCTTTACCACTCTGTGCGCCGATACGTTGCGTCTTGTGAGTCTTGCCAGCGCCGTAAGCATCCACCACTTGGCCCACTTCAGCCTATCGACATTCCAACAGACCCGTTCAACCGCGTCGGCCTCGATCTCATTGGACTATTTTCAACATCTCTGAGTGGGAATAAGAGGGTAGTGATGGCAACAGACCACGCGACACGCTTTGGCATGACGCGAGCGCTACCAACAAGCTGTGCTACTGATGTCGCGGACTTTCTCCTTCATGACGTTATTCTCCACCATGGAGCGCCGCGTCAACTGCTGACCGACCGTGGTCGTTCCTTTCTCTCCAAGGTCGTGTACGACATTCTTCGCTCGTGTTCCACACGTCATAAACTCACCACTGCCTACCACCCGCAAACAAATGGACTCACTGGGCGCCTTAACCACACTCTGACGACAATGCTATCCATGTATGTCTCCGCAGATTGTCGTGATTGATATGCTACTTTGCCTTACGTGACGTTTGCCGACAACTCGTCACGACACGACACCGCTGGCTTTTCTCCCTTCTATCCCTTGCACGGCCGTCACCCCACTTTGCCTTTTGACACTCTTCTGCCGTCGCATATTGACGCTCCTACCGAGTACGCTCGCGATGCAACTTCTCTGGCTCGAGCGGCCCGCCTGATTGCCCGGAATTGCCTTTCTGCCTCGCAACTATCTCAAAAGGATCACTACGACAGCCGTCACAGAGCTGTCTCTTACTCCCCAGGATCGTTGGTCTTGCTCTGGACTCACTCCCGTCACGTTGGCCAGTCCTCGAAGTTCCTCGCTCGCTACAACGGACCTTACAAAGTCTTGCACCTACTGACCGAGGTCACCTATGAAATCGTTCCCTTGGAAACTCCATCCTTATCCTCTCTGCCGTCCACTGATATTGTCACGGGCTAAGTAGATGCCTGAGGATGACGACGACGAAGTGCTCAACGGGAACGTGCTCGGACTGCAGCACCGTCGTACGCATTAGCTCTCCAGTATATTCGCCAGTACACATTTGTTCACCAGTGTATACTTTATTCCCCGTAACATAATTGGTGGAAGGTGCGGGGTACCACTCGCTATACAGCCCAACGAGCTGGATCTTCGTAGCGGACGGCGCATTGCAGCTACCACGATGACTGACCAGGCTACTCAATGTCAACAAGACCCGTCAGCCCCGCAGCCGATCGTTGTGGTGCAACCTCGTGACCCAGGTCCATTCAACGGCACAAGTGGCATAGACGTCGATGACTGGCTGGTTCAATATGAGCGCGTCAGCAGCAGCAACCATTGGGGTCCGACGCTTATGCTGGCGAACATCATCTTCTACTTGCATGGCACGGCAAAACTCTGGTACGAGACACATCAAGAAGAGTTGACTAGCTGGGACGTCTGTAAGCAGAAATTGCGCTATCTATTTGGGAAACCCATCGGACGTCAAGTGGCCGCAAAGAAAGAGCTTGCGACTCGTGCCCAGACATCCACAGAGCCGTACATCGCGTACATCCAGGACGTGTTGGCTTTGTGCCGCAAGGTCGACAAGGACATGCTCGACGAGGACAAAGTCGGACACATCCTGAAAGGAATTGCGGATGACGCCTTCAATTTTCTTCTTTGCAAGGACTGCTCGACAGTGGAGTCGGTCATCGAAGCATGTCGTCGCTTCGAACAGGCAAAAAGTAGGTGCATAGTTCACCGATTTGACCGCCTTCCCAACACGGCGGCTACGTCCTCTTGCGAAGATTTGCCCACACTACACCAACCACCAGCGCCAGAAAACGTCACCAGAATAGTCCGTCGGGAACTCGAGGCTATGGCTCCCGCTATGTCTAGCGTCAGCGCGCCAGGACACAACCTCGATGCTGTTTCAATGATACAGGCCGTGGTTCGCCAAGAGATCGCGAATATGGGCATTTCGCCACCTCATCAAAATGCCCCTGCTACTTCCAGCTCGGCTCCAGTCGTTGCGGCTGCCACTCCGAACCGCACGTTCGCGCCACGACGAAACCCAGCTGAATGGCGCACTCATGATGATCGGCCCATATGTTTCACGTGCCATCGGATAGGACACATCGCTCGCCATTGCCGCAGCCGGTTGACCTCATCACCGCGACCGAGCTTCTATGATTGGCGGCCTCGCTCTGAACGAGCACCTTATGCCCCGTCCTACCATGCTGAGACAGGTGCAGAGCATAATCCAGAACGTCGGACCAGCCGCTCGCCATCGCCCGTGCGTCGTCAGTCCCACTCGCCCCAACCCCGCCGTTCTCGGTCTCCCTACGACCGTCGCTCGGAAAACTAGCCGGTGCAGCCCCCGGAGGTGACGCTGCATACACGACTTGTACTGCAAATCCTCTGATTACTCCCGACCAGCGATGCAACCTCCTTACAATTCTCGTTGATGGTTTACCTATAACTGCTCTTATTGATACCAGTGCACAAATATCTGTGATGAGCTCAGACCTCCGCCGCCGCCTCCAAAAAGTTCTGACGCCTGCGATTGCACCTACCGTTCGTACAGCGGATGGGAGTACTCCTGCTGTGCTTGCAATGTGCACTGCGCGATTAACAATTTCTGAGCATCAAACTTCAGTTCTGTTCGCTGTACTGGAAAATTGCCCTCATGACCTAATCCTTGGACTCGACTTTCTGACTTCACACGCTGCGCTCATTGACTGTTCCAAAGGTCTTCTTCAGCTCGAACTACCATCCTTTTTCGGAGACCGTCTCTACCAGCCCACCTCGTCTACGCTCTGCCGATTTCCTTAGACTTCCGCCGCAAGCCGCAGTCCAAGTCCAACTCTCACCATATCCTGCAGTACCCGATGGTGATTATGTTGCTGCCCCGATTTCTGACGTCGCCATGACACGCAATGTTGCACTCCCCAACACGGTGGTTACTTAAGGACAACCGAACTTCGTTTCCCATCCTCAATTTCGGCCTCTCAGCGCAAGTTATTCCTCGCGGCATGTCACTTGCGCATCTTACACCACTGGTCGACCACACAGTTTCCGCTCTAACCACCAACTCGCCACCCGATTTTTCATCAACGTCGTTCTCGTCACGTTCCTGTTCCGACCTTTTCAAGCCAATGCTATCTGACAAGCTCACCTCTGAACAAGTCTCTGCTTTCTGCCGTGTGCTTGCTTCTTATCAGGACATCTTTGACTTCGGCGACCGTAATTTGGGCCAGACATCTGTGGTAACCCATCGCATCGACGCCGGTGACGCTCGACCCATTCGCCGACGACCCTACCGTGTGTCAGCCCCGTAGCGTGCTATTATACAGCGAGAAGTCGATAAAATGCTTGATAAGGGCATAATCGAACCCTCATCTAGTCCCTGGTCCTCACCCGTTGTACTTGTTAAAAAGAAGGACAATAGCTGGAGATTCTGTGTTGATTACCGCCATCTCAACCATATTACCAAGAAAGATGTCTATCCCCTACCGCGCATAGATGATGCACTCGATTGCTTGCACGGTGCCAAATATTTCTCTTCAATAGACCTTCGCTCAGGCTACTGGCAGATAGCTGTGGACGACAAAGACAGAGAGAAGACGGCCTTCGTGACTCCTCATGGACTTTATCAGTTCAGGATGATGCCTTTTGGATTATGCAATGCCCCCGCGACATTTGAGCGCATGATGTTCTCTCTCCTTCGAGGCATGAAGTGGACCATCTGCCTCTGCTATCTTGCGACGTTATTGTTTTTTCGACTACTTTCGACGAACATCTTACCCGTCTGTCCGCAGTGCTTGATGTTTTTCGACGTGCCAACTTGCAACTTAACTCGTCCAAATGCCGCTTTGGGCAACGCCAAATCTGCGTACTCGGCCATCTTGTTAATGCTGCGGGCGTTCAACCAGACCCTGCGAAAGTCCGAGCAGTTCGCGACTTCCCCACACCCCGCTCAGCCAAGGACGTCCGAAGTTTTCTGGGACTGTGCTCCTATTTCCGTCGTTTTGTCGAGAAGTTCGCTGAAGTAGCCCGTCCTCTAACCTGCCTCCTCAAAACGGATGTCGCATTCACCTGGGGCCAACAGCAAGCAAACGCCTTCTCGTCGCTCGTTAACATTCTCACCAATCCACCAGTCATAGCACACTTCGACCCATCTGCCGCCACGGAGCTTCGTACTGACGCCAGTGGCCACGGCATAGGCGCAGTGCTCGAGCAGCGGCAACAAGGCAAGCACCCCGTCGTCGCGTATGCAAGCCGACTGTTGTCGCGCTCGGAACAAAATTATTCCATCACAGAACGCGAGTGCTTAGCTCTCGTCTGGGCCATTGCGAAATTCCGACCGTACCTGTATGGCCGACCATTCTCAGTTATTACGGACCACCATGTGCTTTGCTGGCTCTCCTCACTCAAGGATCCTACGGGACGCCTTGGTCGCTGGTCGCTGCGCTTACAAGAGTACACTTTTTCCGTATCCTATAAATCCGGACAACTTCACAAGGATGCCGACTGCTTGTCCCGTTACCCAGTCGATCCCCCTGACACGAGGGAAGATGAGCAAGAGGCCCTCGTTCTTTCAATTACCGACTTCACCGACATAGCTGCTGAACAACGCCGCGACCCATCTTTGCGTGCTATTATCAATGGTCTGCACTCTCCCCACCCTGACCACCCCTTACGACTGTTCGTTCTTCACAACGACATCTTGCACCGCTACAACACCCGCCCTGATGGTGCTGAGCTTTTACTCGTTGTTCCTGTGCATCTTCGCTCAGACGTTTTGGCCCAGCTGCATGATGCCCCCTCCGCTGGACACCTAGAGGTGTCACGCACGTATGACCGCATTCGCCGCCGATTCTTTTGGCCTGGCCTCTACCGTTCTGTGCGACAGTACGTTGCGGCATGCGACCTCTGCCAGCGCCACAAGACACCTGCTCTGAGACCTGCTGGTACCCTCCAGCCCATTGAAGTACCAGAAGAGCCATTTTCTCGAGTCGACATCGATCTTCTAGGACCCTTTCTCGTGTCGGCCACCGGTAATAAGTGAATTGCTATTGCTACCGACTACGCAACGCGGTATGCCGTTACACGCGCCCTTCCCACCAGCTGCGCTACTGATGTAGCCGATTTCCTTCTTCATGACATCATTCTGCGTCATGGTGCTCCTCGTCAGTTGATCACCGACCGCGGCAGCTGTTTTCTATCTAAAGTAGTCGACGAGCTCCTGCGATCCTGCTCTACCCACCACAAGTTCACTACAGCGTACCATCCGCAAACCAACGGCCTCACGGAACGCCTCAATCGTACCTTGACGAATATGTTAGCGATGTACGTCTCCAAGGATCACAAAGATTGGGACATCCACTTACCTTTCGTTACCTTCGCATACAACAGTTCACGTCATGATACAGCTGGATTTTCCCCTTTTTACCTACTGTTCGGTTATGACCCGCCTTTGCCCATGGACACCATGCTCCAATCTGACGCCGCCTCATCGACTGCTTATGCTCGTGATGCCCTGGCCCGAGCTGACATCGCCCGCCAAGTCGCCCGGGATCGTTTATGTGCCTCGCAGTTTAACCAAAAAAGTGCTTACGATCGCTGGCACCGCGACGTACAATACTCTCCGGGGTCACTCGTCTTGCTGTGGTTACCATCACGTCGTGTTGGTCTCAGCGAAAAACTAATGTCCCGTTACGTTGGCCCCTACCGCGTCATACGCAAGGTCCCCAGCGTGACCTATGAGATAGCTCCACTTCATACCACGTCAGTACCAGCTTCAGTCCCGACCGATATAGTGCACGTCTCACGGCTTAAGCCATACTTCTCACGCCTCGAGAATTGATCGCACCGGGACGGTGCTTCTGCCACCGGCGGGTAATGTCACGGGCTAAGTAGATGCCTGAAGATGACGACGACGAAGTGCTGAACGGGAACGTGCTCGGACTGCAGCAGCGTCGTACGCATTAGCTCTCCAGTATATTCGCCAGTACACATTTGTTCACCAGTGTATACTTTATTCCCCGTAACAATATTGTACACGTCTCCCGCTTAAGCCGCACTTCTCCGCCCAGGATCGCACGCTTTCTTAAGCGCTTTCACCGGCAGTGACTATATGATACAAGTCATCATTAACATCAACGAATGCATCATAAAGGTGACGATGATGACGATTAAACAAAAGCTCGTGTTGTTGTTGCCACTCCGCCATATTGGTTCAAGGACACTGCGTACTCCGTGTACACTCTGTAAATATATTTCTACCCTCTGCCTACTCTCACCCCGTGACAATATCAATATCCATATGGACATCTCAACAATATATGCGCATTGTGAATAATGAATAACTTTGTATACACTGCACACACGTCACGTCTTTGTATGATCCAGTGGGAAATGTAAGGGGTTAATGATTTCCCCCCCCCCGAAACTTCGCCCACTCGTCATCGTTCACTTCGTGGATATGCTGTGATTTTCTGTCTTCATACATTCTACATACCACAATAACTCATGCATATGGAGACAAAGGTCCCAAAGTTGAGGACTGCACCGGAGCTATTGAATGATTGTTATATAGAGAAAACGTGGAACATAGAACATAAGGTGAAAGGAGTAAAATTTAAAAAAACTGGGGTAAGGACGCGCACAAAAATTGAAGGATAAAAGTAAATACGCATTATCATCAGTGACTAAATTATATACCATTTATTTAGCGAAGAAAAATTTCGTACACCCTAGTCAATCATCAAATAATTAGTTGGTAATTACAAGGGTGCAATACATATATGACAGTTTAATGGCATACGGTAGATTCGTTTAGTGGTGCAAATAGAGGAAGCCATTTTGCAGAAACGGAAATTGATCTCACAAATGGCAGTCACACTGTCGTAAACGGTGGCGTTTATGACAATTGCAGAATTAAATCGCCCACCATGAGGGACTAGCCATTACAGTGCTCGAGTGCTGAGTCAGGATGGAAAAGCGATCGCGGCAGCCACACTTTGATGGAGTCGATATGCTCGAATTAAGCACGTGTAATTATATTAACGAGCACAACCTCAGGTGGATGAAATTTCCGTAGTCCTCAAAATGGCGTCTTGAATCATATCGTTGCTTTGGGACGTGAAAACTCGACGACAATAATGATGACGATGATGATAACGATGACAACAACAACAACAATATAATAATAATAATAATAATAATAATAATAATAATAATAATATCAATAATAATAATAGCGATGATGACAAAATAATAATAGTATATTAGGCCAGACCTTACTGAGAAAACGCGTAAAAACTAATAAATAAGGCAGAGAGAGCTGCACTGCAGGGACACAAATTAGCACAAAAAAAAACGTTAAAGTTAATCAGACAGTAAACAATTCTCGTAGCATGGCTGTTATTTAGTATGTTTTTAAACGAGTACGACGTAGATGACAACTTTACGGTGGGCGCTGAACCATTCCAAAGTTGAAGTTCACGAAAAGGTAAAGCCCTATTTCTGTAATTAGTAATCGATATTGAAAATCAGTCAAGGCAGCACGCATGACAAATACGAAGCTAAACGATGTGACACCTAGCAAGAGATGGCGACGTGCCTTAAGCTGTGCGTCGAATGCTCGCTCTTTGAGCAACTCGGGGTGCAGCTTGTACTGGTGCACCAGCGAGCTGCTGCGCGACGCGTCGCTAGCCATGTCCGTATCGGTGATGAGGGACACTCTGCGAGCTTTCCTGGGGCCACCGCCGGTGGCTACTCGACACTGCCCGCGCTGACGCCTGCGCATTGAACGTTTTGCAAAGATGACGACGAGAAGATCAAATCTCGGGATTTTCAACATATTTAGTTGTTGGGCTAGTTGGTTCGACATCTTATAACCGCAGTTGCAAGTTGAGCGTCTTTTCTGTCATATTTTTTTCTTCCCAACCAATTCCGCGGTCCCATATGCAAGATTTTGTGTGTTTTTTTTTTCGAATCTTGCAGCTCAGTGCTCAATTAAGCTTTGCTGAAGGAACACGTGCTTCAGGGGTGCACCTAATTGGGCCCCTTCGTACATCATAACTGAACTGGTATACGTCATAAAGCAGGCACAGCCACAGAAGCAACGGTGTGTCGTTTTGTCACCGTCCCACGCCTAGCGATATTTGTTCTTTTCAGATATCCATCTCTGTAGGGGATCACTGAATAGGCTAATTGAATCCGTCGGAATGAACGAGCAGCAATGTATACACTCTAATCCAACGTAAAACTGAAGGCCACTGTTCTTGCGGGTCTTATTTACATATAAGTGGGAATAGTATTTACAAATAATGTGTGTCCTAAAAATTAAGGAATCCCTGCCCTGTCGCAAAAATAAAGGCAAGCGAAGCTTCGAGTTCGGGTGCCTGACGTCTGACGAACCACCTTTCTTTTGCTTTCCTCTATTTCTCTCTCATTCCATTTCTCTTTTTGTTTCACCCTTCCTTTCTTTGCAATCGCACAACGCTCCCTCTTTTACTTTATTTTGTCCGTGCCAAGAATCGGACCTTTACCCACGTGTTTAGCAGTGCAACGCCTCTGCTGCTGCAGGATACAACGAGGGTCATGCGTTCACATCCGGGCAAGAATGAAATACGACCACGTGGAATGACGTATCACTTCGATAAAATATCAGACCGTCATGTCATAAACGAGTGGCCGCCGACAAAGCCCACGTTCGGAGTGAGCATCAATTATTGGAACACGGCGCTCACAAACATGCGTCTGACCAGCGGCGCAGTTTCGGGGACCGCATTTCTGCACACTGTAGTGTTTTTTTTTTTCACGAACAACGCCGTTGCCGCCAGCGAAATCCAGCCCGAAACAATCTTCACTTAATTTCATGGGGACTATTTACGTATGTACACGTGGAAGGACACGACGACTCATAGGTCGCTTGGGGAGTGACTCATAGGTCGCTTGGAGAGAGTTTGTCGCCTGGTACCGCTCAAGGGCACTGTTACGTTACGTAGAGCAGTAGGCCAGTGACGTCGGACTGCTCGGGGAAAGCGTAAGGCAGTGCTTTACGAGTTGCCGCCCTATATGTCACCAGAGGGACCATGTGTACAGCGTCCGTGTTGAAGGAACGAGTGCACTGTCAGCCGTTAAACGAAACCCGAGCCGCGGAGCGCGAGGGTCAAGCGACCGCAACGGTATAGACTTTTCCACGGGGTAGAAAAAACGCAGCCAGGCTGGGCTGTGCAGGGGAGTGTAAGAGGTGACGTCACAACCTTGGCAGAACATTTCTGGAGGGTCACGGCAATTAGAGAAGCCCAGAAAAAGGCCTATGACGGTGCCCAGCGGACTGTTTGTGAAAGGGTATATCGCACGCGCCTTCCAGTCTTCACTGTCGAAAGGCGCGCAAATTCAGCGGGGGAGCAGAGCTAAATCCCCCTATAATGCGATATAGTCGCCGGAAATATAAAAAAGGATACATAAGAACGGAATCCAATCTACTGCATTTGACAGCGAGTGCTGCAGCACGATTTGCAACAGCACGAGTACTATCGACGCCGAATGAAACGCAAGCACTGCGCTGCAGCTTGCAAACTCGTGATGCAGAGATAGATACGCTCAGGTGGTTTTGCGCTCGTGCGCCACATTCGTGCTTTCGATCGCACTGCACTGACACTAATGAGCATGCCAGTCAGTGGTAATGACTGAATTGCGTGCACTACAAGTTAAGAAATAATGCTGAAGAACGATGGGACGCCGCTTTGTGCACTACTACAGTAGGGGACAATTATGGGCAGTCCAATGGGCCCGCGAAGCAGCTGAAAGGCTAGGTCTTTCGGTCCCAACGTGGGAGCGGCCCGCTTCAGGCTAGGACACTAGCACGACCTATTGGACCTTAATAAATTTCTTTCATCCGGGACTCGCTCACTAGATTTCGTGCCACCCGGTTGTGGCCCCGCGATCTCCGACGACAGCGCAGCTCTGGCCGACTGGGCTCCCCGTATACGCCATCTCCTGACGCCGAAAAAAGCTCTCGCCGATGATGATGATGAAAAACATTTATTATAAAAGAGAGAGGTACGGGGCCAACGAGTGGTGCCCCGTCCTCATACTCCCGAGACCATGTCCGTCTTTTTATCTCCTCTTCCGTCGCTCGCTGTCCCTGTGCCTCGCTCTCTCCTTCCTCTCTCTCTATATACCCTTTAATTATATCCTTTTAATCCCTCCTTACCCCCGTCCCTTGTGAGCAACTGTTGAGGTGTCGCACTATGATGCAGACAGTTACGGGGCTCACTTTTCTCATCTTTTCCCTTTAGAAATGACATAAGTTCTTTCATCCATTCATTTACTTCTTTTTCACAGTTCTGGCTAGACACGTATATTGCTTTCTTTTGAAAGCTTTTAACGTATTGACGGGCTAGTTGGTAAAACATTACAGAATACAGCAGCGCGCACCAGGCTACACACAAAAAAACACGCACACATGTACGGATGTTCCTGAGTTGTATCTCTGCGTAACCTGGTGTGCGCTGCCATATTCTGCAAGACGTTAAAAAGGCCCGCCAACTTTCTTTGGGGGTCATTATACTCTCTTTCGAGAGTCATGTGACCTACGAGCTAATGAATCTTTTTAGAGAGAGTTATCCCCGTGGCAAGCGAGTCACATACACGAGTCACACGCACACGCACACACACACACTATATATATATATATATATATATATATATATATATATATATATATATATATATATATATTCCACCTAGTGGCGAGGGGTGGCACATCATTAGGCCGACGAAATATGACCGCTTGAAGGAGCTTCCCACAAAACCAACTACGTGTGTCCCCCCCCCCTTTTAAAAAATTCTGTCTACGCCCTTGCTCGAGGCATTCCCAGAAATCCCACGACGCAGCGGTGAGCACTCGCCTTCCCGTTCCGACGCAGTAAAAGATTTGGGTCTTCTCCCAATAAAAACGGGGAATGACTTCTCCAGAACTTCAATAATGTTAATCCCTAACTACCTATAGAGTATACTGTCCATAATGCCTGGGACAGGCGCTCCGCTGTTCGAGTTTCATTTGACGCCGAGTGTCCATCAAATTGATTTCATCTGGACGAGTTGGTGATCTTGCATGTCGAGTGGTTGTGGCTAAATTTAACCGCACGGACGAAGAAAAGCACTGTCTTTGCCATTATTTTTTTCATCTATTCGTATAACCGTAGCTGCAACCACTCGACATGCGATTGTACAGACGAAATGAACACTTATCTAGTGCGCCCCGCCGGCCACTGCAGATTCAATTAACAGTATTCAAACAACGCCGTAATGACACTTGACCTAACTCAATATAACTTGGAGTTTGGTTAGTTGGTTATTCGTCATATTGTCAGAGATTTAGCGCAACCTTCACCTCGCAAACACTCCGCACAAACACTCACACATCCACCCGAGTAACACTATACCGACTATTTATTGCTGTTTAATGTTGTGTGGTGGCGTTACATAAATCGAGCGTTGTACGCTTTCCGCATGCACAGCTCTGTTCATTATTGCCTTTGCGCATTATTCTGTACGTATATAAGAAGGTCATTTAGGAGCAATAAACAGTTAGTAGGGAGTGCTGAGTGTCGTGTGTGTTACTCGGGTGGATGTGTGAGTGTTTGTGCGAGTGCTTCCGAGGTGAAGGTTGCGCTAAATAACTGACAATACGACACCTAACATGGTCATACGGCATGCTGGTTCCTTGTGCTACGATTCCAGCATGAACATAAGCTTGTAACTGACATAAGATAGAAGCTGCGGTCAACTTCAGTGTCGGCACCCACGCGCGCCGCTGCTCTAGACAATTGTTGTTCTATCCGTATATGATCGCGCCACTTCAAGTAAGCTTCGTAAGGAGCTTAAATCTAACTAATACCAAGCTTTGATTGGCGATAAGCAAGAAAGCACGTTTCCATGGCATACCGGATGTCCTCCAGGAAGTTCTGCGTCGAGATGCTGGTGGGGACGCGCAGACCGCTCTTCTGGTCGAACGCCGCGATCTCGCGCTGCACGACGGCGACGAAGCGCTCGATAAAGACGGTGCCGAGGACGACGACGAACCAGCTGGGCAGGAACAGGCTCAGAGCCAGCACCAGCAGCTGCAGGCTCAGGAAGAGAGGCTGCACTCGCAGCGCGAACTGCCGTAGCGCGTAGAGACACGCGCGCGCCACCAGGGTCGTCTCGTCGCACGCGATGGCAATGGCGAACAGCAGCCACGCCGCTAGCACGCTCGGCTGTGGCCAAGGAAGGCGTTGTTCGCTGTTGCTCGTTATCAAAGTACACAGTGCTAGTCACGGTGAAAGAATACTTCAGGAGAGCGAACGCCGAGAAGCGAGCGCTTGGCGGGGACGGACCGATTATGTTCTCTTTGTGGCTTGCCGATAGATGGCTCGCCGGACTGGGAACCGTGCCGGGCTGCTGGCGCATTCCGCAAAGCACGTCCGGCACGTAAGCGACGGTTTGCAAATCTGAGAGAACCGGGTAATCGTGCGATATCAACCACGCGACACGCATAGAGCAGCGCCGCGAAAGACGGGGCGATAAGAGAGGAGGTTCACGGTGCGGCGAGAGTGTTGTGGCGACGATAAATGAGCACCACTACTTTCCTACATCACGGGACACCGAGAAGGGGCGACGGGAAGCCGGGGCATAAAACGCCTTAATATAGAGAAAGTAGCAACGCTCCCCTCCATATCTTTTCCAAAGTGTCCAACCCTCCTTTCCCAAGTGTCCAAACCTAATCTATATCTACTGCCGAACAGCCACCGTGCGGGCGCCGGCAATACACAACGGCTCGTGCCACTTCCCTATCAAGAATGCTATGTCACGCTGCATGACACTTGCTGATGCTTGTCGCGGCTCGCTTGATTCCGTGCCGACCGGTTGTGCCCTCGCGATCTCCGACGTCAGCGTAGCTCTGGCCGACTGGGCTGGCCCTACGTCATCTCCTGACGCCGATCTCCGACGACAAAGCAGCTCTCACTACTGGACTTGCCTTACGCCATCTCCAGATGCCCACAAGAGATCTCGTAAGTGGTGCCCCGTCCTCGGACTCCTGTGACCGTGTTTCCATCTTTCCTATATATGTCTCCTATCCACTCGATATGTCCTCGCTCGCTGGCTTAGCGCATCTCTCTTTCTCTATACCTTTACTTCTATCCTTTTAATCCCTCCTTACCCCCATCCCTTGTGAGCTACTGTTGAGGTGTCACACCCTGGTGCAGACAGTTACGGGGCTCACTTTTCTCTTCTTTTCCCTCTTATAGCCACATCTCGTTGCGGCTCGAGAGGCGGGAGAGGAGAATGCGCGGCGCGGCGGCTCGGTTAAACGAATGGTGGTACTTTCCTAAAAATATCCAGGGACTTTATCGGGGCATAAAGACCCTTGATCTTGGGGTTTTACCGGGGCGAAGTTCGCAGTGCCATCTCCCAGATTCTTAGCGAAGCAGAACATTATCGGGCAGCGGATAGGCCCCGCGTTGGCTCACCTAAAGTATTCTTGCACAGTGAGGCTTGTGAGCTTTCCCACATTAGAGTGGAATTAAGAAAACAGTGACACACGCCACACAGGCGCTAATGATGATCATGATAATTAGAATGTTGTTGCCACTATAGGCTCCGGGCAGAGGGATGGATGGATGTCACCGGTCGTGCCCTTTAGATCGGGTGGCGGCTCACGTCACCTAGACATATATCACGAAGGCGCCTCTAGCGGTGACAAGCACCAATTTCTCGGGATTTTCTCAGCTGCTCCCGCAGGGGTCCAATCGCGAAACAACGCTTTTTCCGATGTCAATGCCTTTCGTGCTTTTAGCGTTGACCAGTGGTCAGAGCGAGGGTCCGTCCGCGTTATCAACGCGATCAGTCAGCCGCGAGTATTGGACGATAGGAACAGCATAGCATGAGGCATCACTCCACGACAGCACCCTAGCCGCGGCCGTGAGAGTGCAATCACTGCGGTCGTCTGCTTAAAGCACCCGCCGAGTTTCTGCTGCGTTAGCCTGAGGGCGATAAGCTTTGATCGTTTAGAGCGTGAAGCCGCCCGCGCTACATACTTGCGATTTCGGTCAACGGGCTCGTCGCCTGCGTTGACGTTCTCGCCAAAAATCTCATGTTGTCACGTTTGCCTGAGAGTGCATGCAGTCTGTTGAAAAAAAAATAAAACGCACGTGCTAACACTGCCCTTCTCTCTAGGCTGGTAACAATGTACCGCCTTTGAAAGCAAAACGGGAACTAAAATGCCCCAAACGAAGCGCCAAAGCATCTCGATTCTGACAGTACAGGAAAATGCCCGCACTGTGCGGAGAAGTCTTTCGACACCTTTCGTATGATGTGGGCATGCCAGTCAACTCCACGCCCCATCCCGAAACCAAACCCCACCTGGGAGGACTGGGAGGCAGCCCTGATCAGCTGTTCCGACCTGGTAAGCCAGAAGGCCCTAGTCAACCAAGCTCGAGTCACGTTGACTGCCAATGGACTTTTGTAACGAGGAGCCCGCCAAGTGTCTGTAAGGGGTGGCCCGCACCAGGCCACCTTCCTCCTACTTCCTTTATACGTATAAACAATAAAGTCTTTCTCTCTCTCTGGCTTGCCGCCGCATTGCGGCGTCATCTCCCGTATCCCGTCAAATGTGTTGCCGTGGCCATTTAGGCGCTGAAGGCAGCACGTGATTGTGGCGGCTCCTAACGCATGCAGGGTGCCTAAAGAAATGGTGCTGCCTATTTGTGCTCTTTTTTCCAGTTCATTTATTTCTGTTGAACTTTCATCTTTTCCACTTTCACATTTGCTAATGCGTATGTTTTATACACTGTAACCAATATCTTCCTATTTATTATGAAAAAGAGGTCCCATTGCATTCTTTGACTTCGGGACCTCTTTCTGTGCATTTTCACTATGTAACCTTCGTACAAATTACAATAAAATTGATTGATTTAAAAAAAGCCGATGTTAAATATATTTGTGCAATTGCAGCTGCTGTCTATGTTGAAAGATTGTTACACAACGCACTGGTGTCAGAGCATGGTGTTAATGATAAAAGTGACGTTCGTGACGACGATGATGACGACTGTGTGTTGGGCTTTTAGTGATTCACTGACATTGCACCTCACGCAGTGGTCTGGAGGTTGTGGTACTTGACTGCTGACACGAAGGGTGAATCCCGACTCCAGCGGCCACATTTTGATTAGAACAAAGTACCGAGATCAGTGCGCTTTGACTTAAGGTGCAGGTTAAAGAACCCCAGGTGGGCAAATTTTCCGGAGCTCTCCAGTGTGACGTCTCTCGTGATGGTATCGCAGATTCGGAACGTGAAGTCTGAACAGTTATATGAGCTAGCATTGACGTATATAGCGCATTCGAAAGATGGGACCAAAGAGCAGCACACATGTGTATGTGGCTTCCGTCTGCTGATAGGATAACGGCGTTTGCTTAGATAACACAAGCTAAAGTTTGCGTGCGACACTCGTGCGACCGGGCTTTGCGTAACTGGGGATAGACGCCTACCGGAGAAAGTGGTTTGCCGCCGGATTGTGCAGCGGTGGCGACAACGAAACGTGCACCAATGAGCTGCGCCTTCGACTAGAAGCACTGCTAGTCAGCAGTAGTTAAACAGTGAGTGACGCACCACAGATGCACGCCGAGCACGCGTTAGCGTAAGCGGAGGAGGCATTGTTTTGGCGAAAGGAGACTCCACGTGGATGTGCTGTTACGGTATAAAAGCAGCGGCGCCATGCGACGTTGATTTGGAAGCCTATATAAGATGACGTCGGTGATGACACGGCACTTTTCAGCGACAGAAATTGGCCGAAAGTCGTTTCAAACGTTATCAGCACGTGAAACGTGATTATGCCACTTGAGAAACAAAACGACGTCAACGGTGACGTCATGACTCGATTTCGCTTCGTGCCGCCAAAGCTTAGCCATTGCAAATACACAAACAAGCGCTACGTGTGGTTGCTTGTCTGCCTTTTGCTACTCCCGTCTTTCGTGCTGATTCACTAATTAACCGTTATGTTGCTATCGCAACGGAGTGTAACAGGAAGAATCCTTGAGATCGCATGTCAAGCCATTTAGATAGAAAGCACTCCATGCGACACGCAATGTCTGCAAAGCATTTTGAAGGCACACGTTCATAAACAATTGAACGTGGAACTTTAGAAGCAATCTTACGCCTAGGAATTCCGCAGCCAGTTGGTCAACAGGTAAGATGCCAGCCACAGGTAATATGACTAGCGGCAGCATGGCCGCTACCACGGGCGGCAGCAGACCGCCCGTGAGGCAGACGAGGGTCACCAGGATGCAGTAGATGCTGACGCCTTCCTGCAAACGTGGTATTGCTTTCAATAGACAGGTTTAGTTGAGCGTACGCAGCAGCTCTGCGGACAAAGCCCGCCAGCAATTTCCCAATGGCGGATTGCGTCCGCAGAGCCGTTGCGGACGCCCAACTAAATCAGTCTATAATTAAGTTCCAATAGTTTCATGAACACTACGCTACTTTCACGGTGAGTCATCAATATATGTTGCCTTGAAAGAGAAAGATGCTATCGAACTCGTCGTAACACAAATAAGGCTTCAAGGAGATGAGAAATTCCTCAGCTTTAGCGCAGTAACTCGGTATGAGCATAAAGCAAAGACACATAAGCGAGGAACGGAAAAGGCGAATGGTATTAATGCTAATCGGGCCGCCCATGTTTTAGATGCGGAGCATCTTATACTCGCGCCTTGTAGTGCGCCGTCCGCGCCGTCCGCGCCGTCCACACCGCTTCTCGAACATTCGACAGCTGACGCGCGCGCATGCGCCGTCGCGCCGTCGCCCACTCTTCCACCATCTGTGCATCCCTTCCTCCTCTACACACCGCGCGCGCTTCACTCCTCCACCATCTGTGCACCCTTCCTCCTCTACACACCGCGTTCGACATCTACAATTCTCCTGATTCTCCAGTGGACTCGCATGTGGCGTCGCGCTTCGAGAACATTCAACAGCTGACAGTGCATGCGCCGTCGTGCTGTATATATACTCAAGGTCGGCGCTCGCTCGCTCAGTTGCCGCTCGTCGGTTGGTTTGTACGGCGCGTCGACGTCCAAGGTCGCGGTGAAATGAATTCCAACGAATCCACAAACACAATGATCGACGTCCCTTCGACCAGCGCCGCCCTTTCGCATACGTGTGTACGTGTTCACTCATTTAACACCCCCTCCTACAACCACGTTAACCAATTTAGCCATCGACCCAAGTAAGTCGCAATTTAACACCCCATTTCACAACCACGTTAACCAATTTAGCCATCGACCCAAGTAAGTCGCACTTTAACACCCCGTTAACCAATTATATGCTCCGCATCCTCCTCAGTGTTCCCCCGAGGGAAGCTGCGGGCAATTTTTCTCGTTCCTTTTTTTATTAAAATGATGAAATATGAGAGTTTAAGAGATGTTGGCGGCATTATGGTGGCACCGGCTACTCATTTTTTTAGTAGGCAAGATATGCCGTAATATCAACAATAAGGGCACAAAATTCGAGACTGTACAACATACGATGTTAGAGTACACATTAGCGAAACTTCACATGTCCGTTCACATACAGCTAATAGGTTCGTACGTTCTACACGCAAGGTCAGTTCAACTCACCCTTGAGGTTAAGTCTGTTTTTTTGTGTTGATACCGAGTCGCGCTAAAGCTTTATAAGAATACGGTGCCACTGGTGTCAACTTTCAGCAAGTTAATTGTGTTGCCTTATTCAAGGCAGCTGCGGCCCTGAAGGCGACAACACCACTTGTCAAAACGTTAGCTTCCGTAAGTTCCCCGTTCCGTGGATTCCTCATTCCATCAGGCCTTCATATTCTCCTGCACTAACGCTACAAGTTGATACGCATTTCTCAGCAAGAAAAGCTTATTAGTTGGCGAAATATTTGTACTTGCTTGGAATTCAAACCCTAACCCTTTTCGGGGCGAGGTGTTTAAAAATATTTCCGCGTTTTAAGACTCGTGGTAGAGGCCTGGTCTGCTTGTTCTTGTTGATATACGCCACTCTTGGTTGCCACCTCTAACAGTGTCCTCGGGGTATAGCGATAAACACCTCTAAATCGAAGGGCAAATCGTTATTGCAGCTAGCCTGTGGTCAGAGCCATTCTTGTTTGCTTCCTGTTTTACATGTGAAACATTAGCTCGTTCCCACCTGTCGACCGGCATCGAGAATACGCGATGGCTATTGAGACTACTGCGACAAACAAAACGTTTGCATCACACGCAAAGACCAAGAAATCCAAGAATTTTTTGTCAGCAAAATTTATAATTCTCAGCAGAGCTCGTAGAAGATTCTCGCTTTATGTGTCATGGTATGTCACAAGTTGTGCCGATAGGGAAGGCGAATCATCATGTCGTCTGTCATTTCCATCTTTGTTATTGTTTGTTTCCTTCACGCTCAAACTAAACTGCACTACAGCAGTACTATGTCATAAGCTCTGCGGCACGCTTCACCTTATTGCCAAAGACGAACGGAAGCAGGTAGACAGGCGTAAGGAATTCGAGAAGTTGCGTGAACTTTCGATCACGGTTATGGCTTTCAGTCTCCAGGGTTCTTGAAAACGTCTTATTGACCAGCTCGGCTGCAAAAACAGAATATTTCTCACAGTTTCAAATGCATACACCAAGAAAAGTTTGGACCCATAAGTACCTAGCTAAATATACTTATTTCAATACCTTCAATGTCACAAGGCGTTATAAAAGCGAGTGGTTAAAAAAATGTGTAGCAGTTGGTCTCGTTCAAGGGACGGTAACATTTTTAGAGGGAGAGACACTTTGCATAAAGCTGAAAACTGCAGGGGGCTGGACGACAAATGGGAGGGAGAAGGGAGTTTAGGCTAAAAGAAAATTCGGCATAATGGCAGCACTGTACAAAGTTGGAATAGATAGCATGTTAATTTTGTGCAGGCATGTGAGACAGTTGCAACTTACAAACATGGATTACAAGTGTAAACCGCATTAGGCCAGTGCCTTGTCGATCTGTCAGATGGGAAGTGACAAAGGGAGGAAAGGACTTCTAACATATATCTGGGGTTCCATGGCGGACTCGTTGGTTATCCATAGCATCCGATATATAGCGCATCCAGAACTGGACTGAGCAGAATACACATGTAGCACTGTGTCTTTGTTATGCGTCTTCTTCCCTGTTCCGTCATGGATACGCTATACATAGGATAGTCTGGCCGGGGCCCGTATAATACTCCGTTGCGGGCCGCATGCGGGCTGCGCGCCGCAGGTTGCCTACTGCTGGTGCAGTCTAAATCCTACACTAAATGCAGCTCCATCCCTGTGATACCCGAGGTATGCCTAGCACGGGCACCCAGCCATTTCCGTTCATATTTCACTCAGCTCCGTTTACCAAAACGTAGATGACGTGAATGCTTCAGGTAAGCAAATAAGGTTTCCACGGCAGGAGTAGAAACTCGTTAGGGACATTCGCAAACTGGGTGCGCAGCATTTGCCCTGCTATTTACTCCGTTTTATCGACTTCATGTATTTTACGGCAATTGAGATACGTGTCCACAGGTGCGAGTTCAAGTCAGGTTGTTTCCTCCTTCAGATGTAGGGCCTGGCGAATCACCGGTGGGAGGAGCAGTCGCTTACTTCGCTACGGGGTGGCCACGTCTCTTGCACGGCGCAAGAGGCAGCCAAATTTCAGATGCGAAGCAGCTTATGACGTAGTTCAATCCGGTGGTGTGCGGCGTGATGACCCTTACTAAGCAAGCGTGACAAGCTGGCCCGTGCTGACGCGCTACTGCATTCCTGCCAGTGCTTTGGGCTGGGTAAGACTCTGTGGCCTCTCCCTCTTACACTCCCTCACCAATCAGTGAGATTACTGCAGACGCGCGTTGAACGGAACGCTGTTCCAGCAGTAGCGTCGCGATGAACCCACGTGGCGTGCTCCAACAAGAGCTCAGGACAAGTAACAACAACAGAAACTATACAGGCAATTCATGCTGTGCTCCACTTGCAAGGACGCGTTCACATCAGGCAAGGTGATCGTGATGAACGGAACTTCCAAGTCGACCCTAGCAACTCCTTCGCAAGCTACTCTGTGGTTCCCTTCGGAGTAATTTCTGTAAACTACTTTAGATTTGGGTAATGTATTTTTTGAAACGGGCTTTGAGCATCGCTAGCCTTCCTTTCAGACCTCTGTTTACTAATTGAGTTTGAGCGTGCTCACGCTATAAGCAAATAACGGAATACAAGCAGGGCCTATGAAGTGCTTCGCACTTAAAAACTCTCAGGGTATTTTAAGCATTCGCCCAAGACGCCTCGAAGCTGAACCCCACTATTTCTTGCTTCTCAGTCGATCTACTCATCTCCTTGCACCCCTGGTTTTTCGCTGCCTCGGCCCACCTTTTGACCATGCGTTGAATTTATCTGATGATGTCACCATGTGAAGTCATGCTATGTACAGTTTTGGTGACGTCACGGAGTTTGGCGATTCGCGACGTTATGGTGGCATCCCATGATGACGTAATCATACCATAACCTGCCAAGTGTTACTGTACGCGAGTGGTAACTTACAGAAGTTGTGGAGTGAGATGATGCAGGTTTTCGTCTTACTAAATCCTACTCGCTCGCGACAAGTGCGAACGTTCCTTCTCTCACGTTCCATCGTTGCGTTGATTAGCCCCCTTTGTTGCCCACAAAGAAAAAAATATTTCGAGAAGTATAAACATCGCTTTTCGGCAGGACACTAGCAGGACAGCGAATGTCCTTACCGCCGAAGGAAGGGTCACTGCTTTGACGCTGCGTTTGAAAAACGCCGGAAGTGGACATCAACGCAGCAACTCGGTCACCCTGGTGTGGGCGGTGAGCGCGATCCAGTGGTTCGACCATGCCGCCTTTTTCGCCGAAGTCAAGGGAACGCGGGCGACGAGCCGAGGAAGTAGTCGAGCCGTTATGATACAGAAGGAACTGCGAGGGTTGTTCTCGATGTGACTACGACTCTGCCAATCCCACCGCATGAGCCGAACGCTGCACGTTTTTTCTTCCTGTTGCTCTTCTTCTTCTGTGCGCCCTTGACACGCGCTGATGCATTGAAAGAAAGCTTGTTACACATTGTAGAAAACTGAACAGGGTTAATAAAACCAATAATAGTACGTATGAGGAGATCCAGTGTATATATTATAATGTGCAAGGGAAGCTTTTCAAAGTATGGTTTTATGACAGCTTCATCTACTGCGAAGATGGGCCTCGAAGTCAAACCATTCCGCTACCGCAGCTATCGCGCTGATACGTACGGGCACTTTTCGTTGTTTGAATGGCCGGCTCCAACGACTCTCACTTGTTCGACCGTTCCGTCGTCACCCGAATATCTCTTCTGATAAGTTGATACAAATACCAACACGTGATTTGATTATGATGGTGATGATGATGATGATGGACCTTGCATCATTGGCCCCTGCCCACTCTGGGGGATAGGCTACGTGATTTCTTAATTCACAATATTGACACCATCTTCGAGATCATCTATGGCGTGCCATCTCCGTTCTGCTGAAGCCGTATACGCCTTTGACTATGTCGTGTTACCACAATGTAGTCGTCACATAGAAATCTTTGAAGATATAATGTCTCTGGAGACAATGTTTCAATAACACTTCACACTGACGATGACAGTATTTCCTGTACAAACATTGGCTATGTTGACATTGCCCGTTTCACGTTTTCTCATTTCAAGCCTCCATCTCGCTTTGAAAATGACTTGTCCATGGTGGTCACGGCCCCATACATATAGTCACATAACGTTGCGATCCGCCGAGTGCTTTTTAGAACGAAAGCTGTTATGAGATTACAATTCGGATCACACGCAGTTGTCCACCACCGCCGCTGCCGCCGGTGTCCGTAACCACATCACGTGAAATTAGAAAAAAGCCCTGCCGCGGTGGTCTAGCGACTAAGGTACTCGGCTGCTGGCCCGCAGGTCACGGGTTCCAATCCCGGCTGCAGCGGCTGCATTTCCGATGGAGGCAGAAATGTTGTAGGCCCGTGTGCTCAGATTTTGTGCACGGTAAAGAACCCCAGGTGGTCGAAATTTCCGGAGCCCTCCACTACGGCGTCTCTCATAATCATATGGTGGTTTTGAGACGTTAAACCTCACATATCAATCAATCAATCAAATTAGAAAAAAAAACCTAGCACCAAAGACACAGTGGGGCTCGAAACCTGGTTCTGCTGGGTGCCAGCCCGGAATTCTACCACTGAGCTACGCCGGTGCTTGTGGCTTGTTGGCAAACTTGCCCTAGGCAGGCTTGATGTCGGGAAAGCGAGTTAAAACGACTGATAAAGCGTTTTAAAAGAGCGAATGAACTACCAGTCGTCGCGAATAGCGTGACGAGTAAGCCGTCCAATGCTCCAACACATTACAAAAGTTTGTACTTGTTCCCCTATTAGCTGTGGCGCGTACCCACTTCAGCCATAATTCCTCATCGTCGTCAGCCACTGCAGGAACAAATGGCGAGAAATTCCTTGCAAGTGTTTTAGCGGATGCTACGCTTTTCAGAAGAATGACAAAAGATAGCATAGCGAATTCCGGCCTACTACCGATTTTTTTTTTTTTTTTTTGCGCGGGGGTCAGTAAATCATTTAGGTTGGTGGAGGAGGACGAGGAATAAACTTTATTCTAAGAAACCAGCAGGTTTAGGGGGCCGGGCCTAGGCCTCCCATGAGTGGACGTCGAGGGCTTTTTTTTTTTTTTCATGGAAGTGTTTCATGCCAGGTTTTACCACGGCTCCGCTGACTTACTTCCGTCATGTATATGACGTTGTAATATAAATCTTAATAGAAAAAAATGAGAAGGTTCTACAGCGGGACATCAAACCAGCGACCTCGAACTCCTCCCTGCGCGACGTTAACTACTAAGCCCTTCTCGAGACTACATGCTAACGGCGATTCATTTATATACACCATCTACCCCTGGTGTTCCTCGGGGCTCGTAAACTTCAGCGTGCTTTCGGCGCGGCAACTTAAGTACTTGGGATGGCACAACGCTGTCGATCGGTAGTAGAGGTTCCCGACAACGGGCGAGCCAAATATTATAGCACAGTACCCGGCCTGGAATTTAAAATAAATTCTCTAAGTCAGTTAAAAACTGTCTGTTCTCTCGACAAATCACGCAATATACCCAAAAATAACACGTAACAAGCCCATCTATCAGCTAATGGCTGAATTGAACAAGGCGCGCTCACTTCTTACGGAGATCGCCACGGGAGGCCGCTACTTGTCCACGCGTGCGCGCGCGATCACACTGAAAAAGCCATGCATAAAAGTGCTCAAGTCATAGGCATGCGTGACGTTTTTCTGTGGCCATGCCATTCCTTCCTGCTTAGCTTCTAGCGTTTTCGTCGGGACGATAGAAGAGTGAATGCAATTTCAGCATGCGACAAACCTTTGTAACTCCACTCGCACTTGACGGATTCTTAAAATTTTTGCGATGTTGAATTCGTTAGGCGAGAAGCTCTTCCAGTGAATTTATTCCATGGTTACTTAAAAAATGGTTCAACGGAACTTTTAACATCGTTTGTCGTGCCACTCAACCCCGCGCGTAGCTGTGCGCACGCGCCTACACATGGCGTGGTCAAAGTGTGAAGTTGTCAAGCGAGAAGGCTGACTGGCGCGAGCTATTATCCCGGGATTCTGGTGCATTGTACCTCTTGTGTGTTCTTCCACTGAAAGTTTGCTTTGAAGTTACAGGTTAAAGAGCATGAACGTGAATTTACTCGCTGCCGCGGCCGCGTTTACAAAAGGAGCATGCTGCTCACATAGAAAGTAAGCACCGTGACAGTTTGTGCGCGCTCGTCGACCTGTGTATGCTCATTTAGTGCAAGTTTGAGGTGTGCGCTGCAAGTTTCCTGCTGCTTACCTTTCTTCCTGTGGCATTTCACTTTGTTTCTGCAGCATTTATTTCTTCTCCGTTGTGGCAAAACAATGCACAATGAATGCTCACGGACCTCCGCGAGGACACGTTTCACCTTCGTGTTATACCGATTCCTAAAAATAGGGATTGATAACGTTTGTTTCACATTGATTTATCTTGTTTTCAGCATAAGCCAACAACGCAAACACAATTTCTCAGTTCTTATACACGTTCAAGTTCTCACTCATAGCCACATAGCCACATCAATTGCTTTGGCTTGACATCTGCAACCTAATGCATAGAATGACAAAAAAGGTACAAGCAAATGTATCTTGTCACTCAGCCGCGAATTGTCGAGCAATTATTTTCTGCACATAACGTATGACGTCATGAAGGCGACGTTGATCTCTGGTTCTTGGCCGGGGTGCTGGTGCAGTTTTGACAGAAGCCTGCGGGATGCAAAATGCAAAGCACAAACAAGGTTTAGAAGGTGTGCCCTGGAAAGAGACATTTGAAAAGCCTGCGCTCTCTCTCTCTCTCTCTCTCTCTCTCTCTCTCTCTCTCTCTATATATATATATATATATATATATATATATATATATATATATATATATATATATATATATATATATATATATATATATATCCTAAAGAGAAAGAGAGAAAGGGCGAAAGAAAAAGCAATGAAATGCTACAAAGAGCAAGAGAAATAGTTAAAAAGAGAAAAAAATTTCCATTCAGCTGCTAATTAATACGGTATCTTCCAAGCAATAAGCAATCAAACCCGATAGATACCTAGCCAGTACTCGTGATTTACAATTGATCCCGTAAAAAGGCTCGTGCATCGGTGTGTAAATGCACTCGTGCCTAATCAAGCCAGGACCAGCCGAGTGCCAACCGGCTCTGCTGGGCCCCAGCCCCACACGACGTTTTGTAAGCTGCGTGTATTCTTTCGTTCACACAGATCAATGAGCTACGACGTCCCAAGGCGTATGCGACTAGTACAGTGCCGCCCGCGACTCTAGGAACAAAAACTGAGCTTGGAGACAATTGTGCATGTGCACCAGACCTCACACTACATGCATGAACTCGCGCTGTTTGGTCACTTCATAACTGCAACTGTCGGGCAGCGCACATTATCCTAAAAAACAGTTTTAATTGTCATGCTAACATATTTGCTTCTCCATCACTCTCAAACGAAGTGACGAAAAATATGTGTTCTCATACAACTATAATAGAGATGCCAACGAAGCGACAAAAGTCAAAGTCTTCTTTGACTTTGACAAAACTTCAAAGCCGAGATAGGCTGCAGCACCAATTCCCGTGAACGTGCGCATATCATTTCAACAGCGAATATAGCTTGGAAGGTATTCGACACAAATTTTGAGGTTTGCGCGCGCAATGAAGCGCCTCATTGTATTTACATCCTCAAGTGTGCATGACCCCGAAATGACCGCCCTCACGTCACCACAGAGGAAATGGACATGGGCCGGGCATGTAGCGCGTAGACAGGATAACCGCTGGTCATTAAGGGTAACTAACTGGATTCGCAGAGAAGGGAAGCGGGTTAGGGGGAGACAGAAGGTTAGGTTGGCAGATGAGATTAAGAAGTTTGCGGGTATAAATTGGCAGCAGCAAGCACAGGACCGGTTTAACTGGCGGAACATGGGAGAGGCCTTTGTCCTGCAGTGGACGTAGTCAGGCTGACGATGATGATGAGGACGACGTCACCACAATGTAGTCAATATAACATGTTATGACGATGCCAAAGACCACGATTTTCATTTTACCGCGTTTGCTCCAGCAGACTGCAACTCGGAGGCTGCTCGCGAGTCTGTGGCCGCGGCGCATGCATCGAAAGTTCTGTTTGGGGACAGAGCTGTTCCGTTTCTTGTTCGAAAGGAATTCTTGATGCGCACGCGCCACACGGCTCCGTGTGCTCCCTTCGTCGATCGTTGCATTCGCTAAGTGGTGATAGTTGACATGTCTGCGGTGACATGTCTGCGGGAGCTCGTAAACCACCTCTTGTACACAATCCACAAGAGGGTCGCGATGGTTCTTGGAGCACCCAACGGCTATTCTGCGGTGCGGGTCTGTCAAGCGACTTGACCTGCCAAGTTTTTGCGGTGCTGAAAACACTACATTGATATCCGCTTGACAAGCCATTTTTTTAACTATGAGTTGTTTTGTGCAGATAAGGCACTAATGCCACTCTGCTCCTACTTTTCGGCTGTTGGGTGGCCCCGTCCTAAGGGCTACTGTTCAAATGGCATCTTTTAAGCAGACCCTCGACAACCGACACCTGTACAGACTATGGGAAACCCGCAACCGATAACCTTTCGGACTGGCTCACAATACGGCTTTCATGGATCTTTAGTAGCAGAATTTCTTGATTGCGTTTTCAAGATACAGCACCCCTTTCAACATACAATTTGTATTCAGGCATCATTTCATATCAGTTTTTGAAAGAAAGGCGGGGTAACTTCCTAACGTGTCGAACTAAACACTTTAGTGAAGAAATGTTGAATGTTGAATACCATGAAAATAAAATCAACGCAACAAGAAATGCAATAAACAAACAAATCAACATAAGGCATTTCCCTCGAATACCATATTGGCACTGCAAGCAGCGTGATGACTTACAACATGCAGCCTTTCCTGTGACCTCAAGGTGAAATTGGAGTGAACAACACACTGTGACCGCCCTTGGTATTTCTTTTTTTTTGGTGCTTTAGCTGTACAACACTTCGAGATGTTTTCCTCTCATCCTTTTTTTTTGCGCTGTACGATGAAGCGTACACCAAGTAGCCCACATCCTGACTCTTCTTCAGTTCATCGTGGAATTGACCCCCCTTAGGTCATCATGACCATCGTGAACACCCTATGGGCGCAAAAGTACCGAGACCCGCATGGCTCATCGTGCCCACTTCGCGACGCCCCAGTCGATGATGTAACTGCCTCGCTCTCGTTGCGGACTTGCATGGGTCTACATTTGAGCCGTAGTCGTCTCCTCCGTGCAACAGACCCCAGGCCTCACCGACCGCCTTGCGGACTTGGATGTGATTACATCTGAGCCATCGTCGTCTCCTCCGTTCAACAAACCCCAGGCCTGACCGACCGCCTAGCGGACTTGCATGTGTCTACATTTGAGCCATCGTCAGTCACCTCCGTGCAACAGACCCCAGGCCTGACTGACCTCCTGACTTCGACCGCTGTATTCGTGGACCTCACCACCGCGCATTACGAGACATTATACACGAATCGAACCTGCACGCGTATTTGTTAATTAAAACTTATTATGCCCAAGCGCAGACTTGCGAAATGAAAAAGAAATTGACTCTTTTACAGTTCAATACAGGGAGATATATGTTGCAGAGAGATCAGGTATGTGGCCGAGCATGGCGCAAGCGTATGCGTACCTGTCCCTGAATTCGGCGAGCGTGGCCTCGGCTCTTGCCGGCTCTTGTTCGCGCATCATGATCACCAAGCTCCACGTGTTGATGTGGTCCATCAAGGCCGCCACCGTGAGCTTGCTCTTGTTCATGGTCGTCTTCCTGCGTGCACAGAAGGACGAACCAATTTAGATCATGGCGTAGCCATTCGATCCACGTAGACAGCACATTAAATGATCCAACGAAGCACTCGCTTACCGGGCTAGCAGAAAGTTTTTACGGCCAGCATTTCATTTACTTCAAGTGTGTTACTTTACACACATGAAAATATTTGCCTAAAGTTCAAAGGCTTTTCTTGTTTCGCTGGACGCAATATGCGTTTTTCTGGCGCCTACAGAAATCCTCTATGATGCGACTTCTTATAGTCGACTCCGGAAATTTGTCTGTATTACTGTGGCCTCATTTTTTACACAAACACAGCCTAATTTTACATAACTATTGTGTTTATCCAGTGATTATTATACCGCACCTACAATAAAATTACCGAAACGCCAGTGGTCTTTTCGACTACCAGCGGTGAGGTAAGAACATGACCTTCCATTCTGATTGCTTTTCATTAAATCGAAATGGCGGTGAAGACGGTGTAAAAGCACGCTATGTGAAGCTATGCTCGTGGGAGGTCCAATAATGAAGAACTCAACAAACTCGACGTGGCAGTGTTTTCGACACGCCTTCCTCTGTCGTTCATGCGGCGTTATATATATATCCTTTCCTCGATTGAAAAAAAAAAACAGGCTGCGGACCTGAATGTATAGGAAATAATGAATAAATAGAAGGGCTCTCACCTCCGTACGCCCTTGAAGGGTACCTTGATGCTGTCATATCCCTCGTCCCAATACATATGGCGGGACAGCAAGTAGTCCGAGAACTTCTCTTTTCTCAGCTGCGCAGAATGTTTTTTTCTCGCTTGGCAGCATTTCTTCAGAGGGAATTTTCATAATTTTCAGAGTCAAAATCTTTATCACCTGAAGGGACCACCATCATAGGCTTATGGCTGATGGTAAGGTGCAGGCCACACTCATCTCTATATTTTTTACGCGGTACGTACTATATTTAGCATAAACCAAACATACCAAACCAAGCTTTTTAAGTGCGTGAAAATTTAAGGGTCCCGGTTCTGCGTCCGCGGACCGTTTCAAGTCGTACAGCCACTCAGTAGTAAGTATAGCACTGAAACAAGGCAAACAATTCCTAAGACCAATGAAAAATAAGCATTGTCAAAAATGATATAAACTACAGAATTGAGCAAGAGTTTATTGAAGCAATTTAGCTAAAACCGCGACAGAAGCATCGGAACCATGCGACTGATGCAGACACCGCGAGAGAAAAGACGGCGACCACACCTAGGCAGGCGCACGATTGACGAGGCGGTGGCAAGCATCAAGGGTATGGCTGGGTTGCCCGAGCTATGCACTTCCACAGACTTCGCATTTGTGGAACTGCATTAAGAACAGTGTTTAGAACTTAGCACAGTATTTGTTGTTGTTGTTGTTGTTGTTGTTGTTGTTGTTGTTGTTGTTGTTTCAGTTGTTGTAGTATATACCTGGAACAGCCAGTTGTCCATTCCTGGTTCGAGCAGAGCCCTCAGGTGGTGCATGGCCGCGAAGAGGACGCCGTTCTCGACCAGAACGCGCCGCACTTCGGAGAAAAAGGCTTCCTGGTCGAACCACTGGATCGCGTTCACCACCGACACCAGCGCGACCGAGTTGCTGCGCAGCGGCAAGTTCTCGGCACTCGCTTCCCTGTCGCAGATGGAGAAGCTGAGTCAGCACGTGTGCCAGAAGAAGTTCGAGCATCCGATACACAATGGATTGTTGGACAATTTGACAGCACCTGCTGTCTCGACCGATAACGCTTGGTAGACGCACAACGAACAAAGAACCTTCTCATGCCGTATCCGTAATGTTTACCGTTCTAACTTATGGCTCGCTGCTTATTCTGGTGAATTTTTGGACATTGACGAGAAGCTCAAAATGAGAGTGTGCTCAAATGAGCTCAAAATGAGTTCCTTCACTATAAGAGCAACAAATTATCAGTGCAGTGGAGGTGTCCTAGAGGAAGGTGCCGGTTTGCTATCATTAGCACGCTGGTCAACATAGCAACACCACTTGTACGACAAACCTATTTTGTTATGACTTTTAGTAGCATGAAATATTTTGTTCCTGGAAATAGGTCACACTTACATTTTTAAACAGTCTAGTCTGACATATACCCACGTTGTGACAAGGCACGCAAAAAAAGAACAATAACATTCTTCTGCCAGACGTTCTTAGACTACGTCCTCTGCAGAACATTTTAAAGAGTGCACCTCTAAATTATTAGGGCAAACGAACCGCTACACCATTTTCTTGATAGCACAGAGAACAATTAAGCAGGCATTATAACAGCTTTCAATACGCGTGCTGTACAGCGTCTGGGAAGTGGGGCGGCATCATCCACACTCTTCTGTATGCAGTCAAAGGCGTAGAAGAGTGCGCTCGAAACCACGCACAACCGACTTGCTTTTAGGGTCATTTAAACACTGGTCTTTAAACAGATTTTTTTTATTTACTTGGCCTTCGCAATCTTACTCAAATGCAAGGTTTAACTATTCCCGATTTCTGAGCATTTCATCAAGGGAGTACTAGATGCCTACGTGCTGCATTCTTCGCCCCTGCTTGTAGCTTGCTCTCCTATTCATAATAGAGGTCTCGAGGCACGCGCAGCCGCCGGCTCCCGTTGACCGACGGAGTAAGGTGCAAGGAAGTGTACAACAAGCCGACACTGCACATGCAAGTTGCCATGACAACGTGCGCGCGAAGAGGACGAAAAAGAAATGGACGTTGGCTGAACTCTAAGGTCAAATGCATGCACAAAGTTGTTTTCTGTGCTTGTACAAAGAACGAATAATAAAAATTTAATACTCCTTGGTTCGTAGTGGTAGTAGTAAAGTTATATATCACTAAAAAGGAAACCTATCACGAAATAAATAAAGGCTGCAAACATTCCTGACCAGACTTAATCATAAATTCCACTTCAATGGTCGACCACCATGACTCGACAAGCCAGTTCGTTCTCGCTATCGCATCAAATAAATAAGTTAAACCTTTACTTTTTCGCATAAATTGTGCAATTAAGTGCTGATGGTACGCACATTAGCCAACCTGAAACGTTAGAAAGTATCAACACGACAATGGCTCACATGTAGGTGACGTTGCCATGTTTCCTCGTGGCATCGGCCTCCTCGATTTGTGAGTGACTGATGTCGGCGCCAACCACGTTCTTGAAGAAGGGACAAAACAGCTCAGTGCTCTGGCCCGGTCCACAGCCCACGTCAACGCATAGGTCGCGCTTGGACAGCTGTGTGACGACAAGTGACCCTTCCTTGTAGACTGATAGACCTATCGGGAATCGTTGTGCGAAATGTACGGTCGGAACGCAGATGAAATAACAATATCTGGGGTGTTACGTGCCAAACCGCGATGTCATTAGAGAGTAGACAGATTTAGTTACGCGTCCGCAGCAGCCATTCGCAATGGGAGGCTGCGTTCGTACGGCTGCTACGGACGTGCAACTAAATCTGTCTAGTAATAGCTGAGCGACTCAGCTGGCCCAGCTCACGAGCGGAACGTAAACTTGCGCACGCGCGCCACGTTGAGCAAGCCAGCGATTTTACGGAGCAAGCCAGGATTTTACGAGTCGCTCCCCGCTCATTTCGTCCTTTCAGCGGAGCGTGCGCAGCGGGCAAGAGTGTGTACGTTCTCGAGGCACATCTTCTACTCAATCGACAGTACCGTCAACCATGTTCATCAAGTGACGCAGCAATGCGCTCCGCCGGTACTCCACTGTACTTCGCTGTCTTCACTAAAACGAGCGGAAAATTCGTTCGACTATTATTAGATGCGAAGCAGCTTTTTGACTAGCCTGCGTAACCTTGTTCCTCCGTGCGTCCATACGAATGTGCCGCAGCGCACTCCCCTCGCCGCAGGATTCGGAGTGGTGCCAAGTAGGTCATTCCGCAGCTGCCCGTTGACGTCATGCTCACCTCGCAGTGTGCGCTGGCGTCACTCCCTCACCTGCCACGCACTCGCCGCAGCACCCGCAGCTGCCACCTCGTCCCTTCACCTGCAACACTTTCCGCTACCACCGCTCGCTTCGACACTGCGACCGCCCATCGCTACACCACCGAATCTCGTCAGTTCATGCGCAATAGACCTGATGCGCGCCTAACGTACGCGTTGAAACATGTCTGTATGTGTCACCTTTCTCTCGCTTCACCCTCTCCACTACTCGCAACGCTTGCGCGCACATAAAGTGGCATACAATCTTTGGACTCGTTCTTCTGCGATGGATAGGACGCAGGAAGACGACGCTCTTTCGCCCGCTGAAACAACCGCCGAAGCGGTTAGGCCTATCCCGGACGTCGCTCTGAAGAAACGACTAGAATTACGCCAGCCATCACTCCAAACGAATCTTCCAGTGCTCATCGCAGCACCCGCGTTAGCGCGCGCGCCTTTCAACCCGTGACGCCACCCATGCGCAATGCTACTGCTTGGTATCCCATCAGGGTTCCCTCTGAGAAGACGGTATGATTCTCATCGCTTTGCCTTTCACTCCGCTCACCCCTCCGCTGGGCCCGCTGGGTGCTGGCCCGCTCAGCTATTACTATATAATTTGAAACATGCCGTAGTGGAGGGCTCCGAAAATTTTGACCGTATGGTGATCGTTAACGTGCGCCGACATAGCATGTGCACGGGCCTTTAGCATTTCTCTTCCACCAAATGCTACCACCGCGGCCGCGGTCAAACCACCAATATACGGGTTAGCAGCCGAATACTCTAAACTCTACCACGTAGTGACGTAGGACGTACGCATGTGGAACTACACTATGAAACCACAAAGAAGCTCAAACGGGTCTATTCGAAATCAGAGATAGTGACTCGAACTTTAAACCGCCTTGCTAAGGGTTTCCGTGGATTTCGTGAAAGAGAGGACAAAATCAGACAAATGCACATATTTTTGTTCTTGTGAGTTAGTTCTACTGTCCCTGTTGAGTCCTCCTTTGGTCACTGTCTTTTACCCTCATGGGAAAATTCATTCAAGTTGCATTACCAAGAAGCCCTATTCTATTTAAACCACCACCTTTCTGAGAACAGTAGCGGCACAAAATTAAAAATATGCCCTCAGAAATGCCCTTTCTATGTCTTCTATATGGCCCTCATTCGTCGTGGGTACCCTCAAGCAAAAATGGGCAGCCTATCTGTATACTTCGCTGGCAAAGGTCTTAGAAATACGATAGGCTTCTGTAAGAAGGGGGAGAAAAAAAAACGTTTATTTGACATTTTGGGCGAGCAAATCGGTAAGTATAGGCGCTGCGTGAGATGTAGATGCCATGTAGCGATAGTTTGAAGAACTGAAGTTTTTCTAGAACGCAAAGCCACTGGTACGTGGCAGCAACATGTAGTTTCAGTGAAGCGTCAGAAACACCGGTCTTTTGTTTTTTTGTCATAGCGTCGCATTACCACCTCGGCGTAATAAGCACTGTGGTATTTATAATTACGAATCAATGATTTTTAGAAATAAAGTAACACTAGCTTATATTTATGTCGCGCCCAAATATGCGTAATATTTGTTTTTTTGACTGACAATGTTCACTAGTGTGAACGAAACCAGGAAATGAAGGAGGATGGTGGCTCAGCAAGAGGTTAATTGCTGAATCTAGTGACCGAAAGAAACAGAAGGGCAGACACACAGATTGACGGACCAAAATTTCTGCGTCGAAGTATTCCAAGAAAAACTACAGCGTCTTCAAAGAATCTTAGCACCAACCCTGCTTCTACGAAACGTGCATCTCTTGTAGCAGGACAGGAAGTAGACAACTCGGTCACCTTTTGGTCGACGTACGAGATTACATCTTGAATCACCGAATCCGGAAGCGTTGGCCTCGCCTGCTTGTACAGCTTCGAAAGGTCGGTGCCGTCGACGACCAGCTTGTACTTGTCCTGTGGTGTCTCGTCCTGCAAGCCCCTTGTCAACTGGTGGCGAGTCATGGTGCGTATCACTGCGCGCGACGGACGCATGCCGACACGTGATGGGCATGAGCTTCAGGTTCACGACTGTTATCATGAATAAGCTGAAGTCAGTTCCGAGACTGTTCATAGAGATCGTGCAGTTGATTCGAGTATGCCAGACTGATTAAACGCTAGTCTAAGACGCATTTGCTTAGTTTCGACTATACTTGCATGACAACCCGAATCTTGCTAAGGTCCAGGGGCGGAGCTGAATCCTTTTTACTGGAGTGGGGATATGAAGAAAACAGAAACGCTGGGTACTTATGCGTTATTGCGTTTTGACTTTGTTTTAGATAACAGACATTAATCCTAGAGGGGCTGCAGCATCCCACCTACCGTTCCCCCTTCCTGCAAAAGTCTGTCGCTTCGACTATAACAGCAACAGCAAACGGTCGCCTTCAAGTGACGTAAATACTCGAGCTTAGTCCTTTTTATCGGGTTCAATCTTGGTTTGCAAGGAAAAAGAATGCCGTAGGTCTCAAAATGCATAACGATCTTCACAGACATCTGCATAGCCTACGAGTCAAGAAGTGATGTGCGAAACTCACGCAAGCCATTTCTCCTCCAGGCAGCTCGAAGCAGTAACATGGGCGTCGGGGGGAAGCGGAACGTCGCTGAGCCGAAGATATTTCCCAGACGTTTCAAATAGTCGCTGATGTTGCTTACTTCTTCTCGTGGAATTCTTCTCGAATGATGATGATCCTACGCCCCTATGGAACGCGCATAATAAATAGACTATGCCGACTGCATTTATACTTCATTAAAGAAGAATCCAATTCTACCACAAACTGTTAAATAAAATATTGGAAAAGATGTTATAATAATGAAAACAAAATTTTGCATGACACACAAAAGCAAAATGCTACCTTACGTTTACACACACTTTCATTTTCTGCTTCTTGAGACGCTTGCATTTTCTGCGTCTTTTTTTTCGTCCCATTGTTACCCAATTATTTTCTGATGGATTCATCCGTAACACAAGTAATAAAAACAGAGTGCGTTTGTCCTAAACGGCACATAAGCAAGTTCACAACTTCACACTAATGTTCAATAATTTATTGGTTGATTGATTGATTGAATTAATGATTCATTGATTAATTGATTGAGTGAGCGATTGATTTGTGGGGTTTAATGTCCCAAAACCACCTTACAATTATGAGAGACACCGTAGTGGAGGACTTCGGAAATGACGACCACCTGGGGTTTGTATACTAGTGTTGAAATAACGAGTCTCCAAATCGAGCTTGGATCAGGCCTCAAATATAGCACCTGTTCGTAGGACCCGGCATGTAACGTATGTACTAGGAACTCTCCTCGAACCATTTTAAATGCGAAGCATTCATTAGTGAAATTCGGTCACTTTGAGCGTATCTATCTATCTATCTTTCTATCTATCTATCAGTCTATCTATCTATCTATCTATCTATCTATCTATCTATCTATCTATCTATATAGCCGCTTACGTTTGGGTGATATTGTGGTTACCCCCTTAACTTGGCATGAACCAAAATTAACATGGGAGGGTAAAATGGTTTTCGGAATATGACGCGCTGGTCAAGATATGAATAATGTCAAAATCCCGTCGCGTACGTCGTCAAACACTTGCCGCCGGACAGTGGCACATACCCACGTGCGTGTATGTGCCGCTGGTATGCGGGTATGTGCGACAGGTGATTGACATTTAATATCTATACCCCGGAATGACGAGAACACACATGGGCAATTTTAACGCGTGGGCGTTACCCGACATCGGTAACCAATGTCAGGGTCCCAGCTGGAATCGAACCCGAGAATTCTGCGTGGCAATGAAGCATTTTACCACAGAGATACGCCAGGTCTCGCCACTATTATTTCATATAGACGCTAGTCTTCGTCAAACGTCAATAGTGGTTGCAATGCTGCCTACCCAATTTTATAAACACTAAGTATGCACTCCTTTGATGCAGCCGTCACGACGGGCTAACGTCAATGGTGGTTAGTTGCCAAGCGCTAAAGTTGATTTCAGTAGCATTGTCCAGGGCCAGCATCTTGGCGAGCATCTGCACTTCATATCAGCTTTTGGTGTTGCTAGTACGCGTCTTCCAGTTCGCATCGTTGCGCAAGTGCAAACAACTGGTGATATACACATCTGCAACTCTTCAACTTATGTTTGTGCGTGCAACATTTGTGCTTACATTTAGCATCACTTCATGACGTGTCGCTTAATAAAAAGATTGCAACACGGTCACCTTCCCTTCACATGCTTCGCATAACGTCGATTCCCAGGTACGTGGGATCGACCGAATTTTTAACCTTACAACATCACGCGCGTCACCATCGCCTTATCCTTGTCTTACACCTGGGCTGGTCGAGTCGCGCCAACCTACGATGAGCCATGTCAGATGCTGTGGCTCCTCGGAGTGCGCTGAATCCAAAAATAGGCAGTCTTATAATATAGAGTGGACACGCCTTTCTCATTACTGCGCCTGTGACATACACTTGCTCCTCCTAGGTACCCACGTTGAGTACCAGAAATAGAGTACCAACCAACGAACGCTATCTCTGCGAATCTCATTCTAAAACTGCCAAATAACCAGGTAAAGATATTGCCCACTTTTGAATAACCATTTCTGCTTGCCACCTCCACGGGCGAGGACAAGGCGGTCTTCGGTCGTTGTGCATTAGTTCTTTTCACCGTTTTTATGTGGTTCTTTTACACTTCCTGCGCCTTAGAGTTAAACATCAAGCTCCGCTCCTGCTTCCGTCTCAGGCCCCACTTCAGCTTGCTAAAATGGTGGAGGCTTGTGTGCTGCACGATGGCAGTGCACGCTACGGGGCACCAGATGGTCACACTTCCTGGAGCCTTCCACTGCGGCGTCTATCATAATCTTATGGTGGTTTCGCGACTTCGAACCTTATAGATATTGTATTATTCGGCTTGCTAGCTCACAACGTAATACGCGAACCCATAAGAGGTCCTGTACACGGTTACAACCACAGCCGTCGCTGTCTCTCTCAGAAACAATTACCATAAACTCCATCGCCCACCTATTTATGGGACGTCAAGAACTTCTCCACTCTCGAATGTTTTCCCATTATTGCCTAGTCCCACACAGACACACGTTTGTGTCCCTAGTTTTATATCTCAAATTCGATTGATTGATTGATTGATTGATTTGTGGGGTTTAACGTCCCAAAACCACCATTTGATTATGAGAGACGCCGTAGCGAAGGGCTCCGGAAATTTTGACCACCTGGGGTTCTTTAACGTGCACCCAAATCTGAGTACACGGGCCTACAACATTTCCGCCACCATCGGACATGCAGCCGCCGCAGCCGGGAATCGAACCCGCGACCTGCGGGTCAGCAGCCGAGTACCTTAGCCACTAGACCACCGCGGCGGGGCTATATCACAAATTCGAACGTCTTATTAAGCTTCGTCAAGGATTCCGACTTCCAAACGTAATATTTGAGGTTGTAACCGTGAACATTATACTCCTAATATACGTAGTGGCTATATAATCCAACAAAAAGTATTTTTGTCAGGCCATGAAAAGTTGAGAAACAAAATAAATTAATAAACTTTTTCTTGAAGTCCGACAGTTTCCTTCGGGCAAATATTTTTTTTTCCGCTTGCATCCTTAAAATCCACTAAAGCACGTTGTCTGTTTGTCTCCCACTTACCACTCGGTCTTACCCCTGGACCCTGATTTTTAAGCCATATGGGACAAAGTAACATTATTTATTCAATAAAGTACGCACTTGCTTGTTTTCTCATTGACTAATGGCTCCTACCCACCCCGGGAGATCGGCACGAAAAAACGAGTGTCACTTTCAGACGCCTAAATGAAGGATTTCAGATTTTCGTTGTTTTAGCCTCACTCGCTGCTAAACATCTACTGTGAAGGCTCGGTAAGCAAGCAAGCAGCGTCAGCGAGTAAAAAAGCAAGCCCATCGACATCGCAACGCATTCTGTAAGCGCGTGCGCTACTCGGGCTTGCCGCGAGCCCGAGAAGAAGCCATGTCTTTCAACTTGACGGCCGCGTTCGTCGCGATCCTGTACTACGCGACGGTCACCTTTGTGGGCGTGTGGGGCGGCCGCAAGGTGCACGTGCACGAGGAGCGAGATCGACGCCGTCACGGCAGCAGCGTCAAGGCAGGCGCACGGACGCCACTTCTCGGCTCAACCGCGGGCGGCCAGTACATGAGAAACCTGTTCGTCGCCAGCAGGAACCTGCCACTGGTCCTTAGCTGCAGTTCCTTAACCGGTAATAACATCATCGCGGCACCATGGTTGGACACTGCGCATAAGACGCATGGTACGGTACGGAATTCAGCTTACACAGTTAAAGCCGACAGCATCGAACTCGGGTAAATTGAATTACCTTTCATATCAAACCACTTTCAAACACGACAATTCTTTTAATGTCAATTCAAAGGAATATATGCGGCCACATCGAAAAAAAAAGTGACAGCTACGAGGTATAGTGGTGCGAATACTTAGGGAGCAGTGAATGGTAGTGTTGCCTTCCTCTTTTTTGTCGCCCTCACTTCCGTTTCGCAAACCTTGCAGTATTATACTACACCAGACTGTGCTTGCTCTCTATTTCTTTTATCACTTTGTTGTGCCTGTTTCCATCTATCAGTTTCTCTATTTCTTTATTTCTGTCTGTCTGTACTTGCTCTCTCGCCCGTAAAAGTTAGCACATACCAAGCAGGACGAATCGGTGCTCGTGTTCTGGGTGCGAAGCAGAAGACGAAGACGAAAGAGCACATGAAAATTCGTGAAGTCTCTCGGTGTCGCTGCATGGCATAAAAAGAGGGTTACTGGCTCCGCTTTAAAAAAAAAAAGTCAAAGTATGCGGTACACCAAACAACGGGCAACGCAAAATTCAACAAGGTTGCTTTACCTCACAAGAAGTTCGCTTTTCTTTCCTCGTGTATTTGGCAGCGCGAGCGCTGGCAAGGCAGACTGGGCGCTTCAAGTGTCCGACCAGTATGCGCAGTGGCTTATGAAGATACTGAGCAACTGTTTATATCTGTACTGCATTTTCTCGTGTATAACTCACCCCTGTATATACCCCTCCGCCACCCCCAAACTGCTAACTGCGAAAAAAAAAAAAACGCACATTGTGGAACCGCCTTCCTTGCATTATTGTGGTGTAGCGCAGTGAAGCAAACTTGTGAACAGAAGTTTGCATTCAAGATACGGTAACGACATATTGAACTAATTTTTCTCCTCTCTCTCTCTCTCTCTCTGGTGTTTTGCAAGCAAGATAACGCCGTGATCACTTGTCATCCTTATCGCTTTTCCTGCGATGCGCGTAACTGCCTGCACTGCATCATGAGCGCGTCATCCGTCAACTCCGTGCCATGCTTCATCGGAAACACCCCGGCTCAACGCTAGAGTGAGCGCAGTCCTTGACACCGGGGTTGTTGCTCGCTACCCCCACTCTGGTTCGCTTGTTTCTTTCGGGTGCTGGTGAGCCCACTGAAATAAGCGATCGTTGCAGCTAGCCTCCAATCTTGACTGTAAACGTTTGACGCGTCGTTTCTTCTTCTGGAGCCTGCAGGGACCTGCAGATAGAACCTGTTAATTGGAACCTTCTTGAGCGCTGTTGAGGTTTAGACAGGTCGTGTGCGCCGCGTCACTCATTGCATCGTAGCATGTGTTTCTTGCTCAGTTGTCACGAAAATTTTGTTACATACAGGGTTTTAAGTGACAATTTATCGGTAAACGCGAGAAATGCTTAAGCAGTACGTGTACCCATAATTCCCTTCGACTACAGTCACCGCTAACGTCACCCAACGTTACCCGAAGAGCAAGCATTCTATGTAGTCGAAAATGTTTGAGGCCCGTGTGCATATATGATACATTTAGGTGCCCGTTAAATTTAGAACCCCAGCAGGTGGAAATCTCGGAACCCTTCACTACGGCGTCTCTCGTAATCATATCGTAGTTTTGGGACGTTAAACACTAGATCTTATTATTATTATTATTATTATTATTATTATTATTATTATTATTATTATTATTATTATTATTATTATTATTATTATTATTATTATTATTATTATTATTATTATTATTATTATTATGATTAAAAGCATCGTTGATGTTGGCTACGGCTCACGTAGAAGTACTCTGTGGGTATGTATGTATAGTCTATGCCACAGATATTATGTCGGCTTTTGACTTGGAGCGTACACACAACAGTGCATAATCCAAAAGCATTGACACTTTGATGGCCTCTTACGACGGCTGCCTGCTGATAAACAATGCGTGAGACGTTAGATAACTTTTATAAAACTAAGGCTGACGAAAGACCGGCCAGGCGTTATGAGAAAAAGTTTGCTCCGTATCTGCATGTTTCACTGCAAATCTCGTCAAAAGACGTTAGTCTTGCGTGTGGAGAGAGTGAACAAAACGTTTATTTGATGCTCTGCGCGAGAAAATCGGTGAATTGTATTCTGGAAGTGGTGTGTTGGAGAGTCTCAATCCGTCCAGCGAAGGCGAACGAGCGCATTGAGGCACGTTAGACACGAGCGCCATCTGGCAGTTACCTTCGAAAACAAAGGAAGGCGTGAACGCCCGCAGAGAAAGATTCGCGCCTGTCTCGGAGGCGGTAAGGTGTAGAACGCAAAGCGACGGGCAGGTGCCACCACCATGTCGTCTTAGCAAAGCGCTGGAAACACTTGCCTTTTTGAGCACCGCATTGTACTGTCAGCGCAGCGTGGTAAACGCTACGGTCCTTAGAATCATTTGTGTGTGCCTTCTCTAGAGTAAAGGCACACATAGAAAACATCTTCGTGTTATGGTGCCTCAGATATGCGCAATAATTGCTTTTTAATTGACAATCGCACAAGTACGAACGCTGAAACTTCTGCAATGATGGCGGACGCTGCGGATGGGGTTGGCCATTTGAAGTACCGTTAAGTGCCTTTAGGGATATCGTTACCGCGGACACACAGACAAGTGTACATACATACATACATACATACATACATACATACATACATACATACATACATACATACATACATACATACATACATACATACATACATACATACATACACACACACACACACACACACACACACACACACACACACAGACAGACAGACAGACAGACAGACAGACAGACAGACAGACAGACAGACAGACAGACAGACAGACAGACAGACAGACAGACAGACAGACAGATAGATAGATAGATAGATAGATAGATAGATAGATAGATAGATAGATAGATAGATAGATAGATAGATAGATAGATAGATAGATAGATAGATAGATAGATAGATAGATAGATAGATAGATAGATAGATAGATAGATAGATAGATAGATAGATAGATAGATTAGATAGATAGATAGATAGATAGATAGAGATAGATAGATAGATAGATAGATAGATAGATAGATAGATAGATAGATAGATAGATAGATAGATAGATAGATAGATAGATAGATAGATAGATAGTAGATAGACAGACAGACAGACAGACCAAAATTTTGGCTTCGAAGGTCCCCCAAGAAAGGCTATCGTCTTTAAAATAAAAGTAGCAGTATTGTATACTATTCCCCGCACCACGCCTTTAACTTGTGATACCCTTTATTGGTTAAAGCATCCTTCAGTACGCATTATGCAGTGCAGTGCAGAAGAATGGACGGCGTGCGCAAAACTGTGCGCTCTCCCATTTATGATGATTTTTGTGTACATGCTTATTAGTATATAGTTTGTAGAAGTGTCATTCTGTATGCTGGCTGACCTCAAATCAATTGCTGCGGCTCTCACAATCAATGAATTTGCAGCCACCTGGGTCGGGGGCGGCTACCTCAATGGAACTGCCGACGCCGTTTTCAACTACGACCTACTGCACACGTATGCCCCGTTCGGCTACTCCATTAGCCTGCTACTGGGTGAGTTTGCTCCGCCACAAATCAAAGTGCGTGCATACTTCAGCTAAGCTTGCTTGCCACAGCTACACTGGAGTGGCTGTGCCAATAACAGAAACTAGAGAACCGTTGTGTAGGTGTGTTGGCGTACGTTATCAACATCTCCTGCAATACGAGATAAGAGATGTCTCAATAGTTGTTATTCTTATGTGCTTGATATCGATTCTAGACCACAGCACGGTGGCTAGCCGGCTTAGGTGTCGTGCTACTGAGCCCCAGATCATGGATTCGATTCCTGCAGCGGTGGTGACCGCATTTCATTGAGACCCATGGGTAAAATTTCAACAAACGAAATAAAATGCTCGCGCATGCTGCTGCCGAAGTAACACCAGGAAGTAATGCGATGCACCTCTTCAATTTAAATGAGCTATCTGTCACTTCTACTTCACGTGGTATAGTTCTACAAAAGCTTGTCATAACCGCCTCACTGTCGCAGGCGCCTTCTTCTTCGCCGGCAAGATGCGACTGACTGACGCTGTGACCATGCTAGACCCGTTCCAGAGGCACTATGGCCGCTGGATGGGCCTGTTGCTGGCTGTGCCGGCCGTAGGCGGTGAAGTCATTTGGTCGGCAGCCATTCTGTACGCTCTCGGTACGACTCGATCATGGTGTCAGTACCATGCATTGACATAATATGAAGAGGGGCACTGCAACGAACTTTTACCCCCCCCCCCTTAAAGGAAACCTGCGCACACCTATGACCACGCTGGCCGTACCATGTTTTAGTCGAGCGGCAATCTGCCAACAAGAAGTGGAAACGGTCTTCAACAGTACAGCCTCATGTCCTTTCGTACATATATACCACGCCGTCTTCCCCCATCTAATCGCTCCGCTTAGTTAGAGTGAAGGTAAACACAATGACACGATCATGTATGAAGCTAAGTGGTTTCCTTCGTGGTCGAAGTGTGCGTCAGGGTTGGAATGCACGTCGTCAGTATAGAAGGGCGATTCTAAGTGTTTGCGGAACCTGCATACCATTGCGCAAAGATGCAGCACAGTGTTAAATGCGAAGCATTTCTTTGCGTACTGCTAGCACTTTTGGCGTCTATCTACGTATCTGTAGCTTGCTCTTCCTCTGTACAATTGTACATCTATTTATCTAGCCGCTTACGTCTGGGTTCTCTCAGCCCCGCCGCGGTGGTCTAGTGACTAAGGTACTCGGCTGCTGACCCGCAGGTCGCGGGATCGAATCCCGGCTGCATTTTCGATGGAGGCGGAAATGTAGGCCCGTGTGCTCAGATTTGGGTGCACGCTAAATAACCCCAGGTGGTCGATATTTCTGGATTCCTCCACTAAGGCGTCTCTCATGATCATATCGTGGTTTTGGGACGTTAAACCCCACATATCAATAAATAAATCCGGGTTCTCTTGTTATCACCCCCTTAACTTGGGGTACGCCGAAATTAGTATAGGAGGGTAAGATGGTTTGACGCATATGACGCACTGGTCAATACATCAATAATGTCACAATCCCGTCGAGTATGTCGTCACTTTCCGCCAAACAGTGGTTCGAAAACCACAGGCAGGTATGTGTCCCTGGTATTTATGTACCACAGGTGATTGACGCTTAGTATCTACCCAGGAACGGCGAGAACACGCATGGGTAAAAACTGACATCAGCAGCGTTGATCCGACAAATGCAAAGAATAAATGTCAGGGTCCAAGCAGGAATCGAACCCAAGCATATAATGCGAGACAATCAAGTATTCTACCACAAAGTCACGCCCAGTCCTGAAACTACTTTCCAAATAGACCCGAACTTGCTGTACAATTCTATAAACATTAGATATGTGCACTCTCCTGTGATACAGTTGTCACGTCGGCTTAACGTCAATTGTTGTTAGATGCCATCCGCTCAAGTTGATTTATGCGGCAGTGTCCAGAACTACCATTTTCGCAAGCACCAGCACTTCCTATCAGCTTATCACTTCTGATTTTGCTAATAAGCATGTTCCTGTTGGCATCGTTGCGCAAATCCAAACAACTGGTTATATAAACACCTACAACTGCTCAACATATGTTTGTGCGTGCAACATTTGTACACATATTTAGCGTCATTTCATATTGTGTCGTACAATAAAAAAATGCAACACGATAACCTTCCGTGCTTCGCATGACGTGAATTCCCAAGGTATGATGGGATTTGCCGTTTATTTTTTGGTTTAAGGATTTTTATTATTACTGTCTTGCAAAGTGACGTTAGTGAGAACAACCTCACGGTGTTGACGAATAGCCCTATGTTGCTCATGCTTCGCAGAGGAAACGGCTTCAGCGATCAACGACGTAGGGAACTACATGTTCGTCTTCGCCAGCGCCGTGGTTACCTTCATATACACATCGCTAGGAGGCATCTACTCCGTTGTATACACGGACGCCCTTCAGTTGTCCATGTGCGCCCTGGGAATGGTACGGTGGCCGAGAGAACAGTGGCCTGTTTTAGATTACCGCAACTGACTTTATACACTTCCCGTGTCTCATGTGAACAGTTAGAACCAATCCGAAAGAAATCGACTACTTTGCTTTCAGCACCGTCAGTTGTTTCCGCTTTCCAACTTGAGAGGACTCCATAAGGTGTAAAACTCTACAGCGTTATTTCCGCGGTGGCTATCAAGTTCGTGTTCGTTGTTCCTCTATATATGGCAACATTCAATATAAACGTCTTACAACACTAATATTGAAGTTCATTATTGTTTCCAAGACGTTTTGATTGAAGCGGTTCAGCTCAGTGGTGGAGATATAATGATGTCTGTGAAAGGCGATCAATTACATGTGTTGCAGTATACCTGCATACCACACTGTTACTCACCCTTATGACTAACGAAATATACCTTCGTACACCCTTGAACGCCTTAAGGTACAGCATGTATTTTTTTATTTATTTTTTCTCTTTTATCTGAACTACACGAAAAATAAATGTTGAAACAGGGGTGCACGAGTTTGCAGAATTCTCTATGATGCGCCACCCTCAAATGTTACCTTCAACAAATTAAAAACAAAAGGCTCGTGTTTTGCAGTATAGGTATGCGTTTTCGATGCATGGACCCACGTGCTCGCACTTTGTAAACTTCCGGCGCGAGTGGGTGCATGGTAAAGCGATAGATTTCAGAGCACAGTTGTTGTTGATATATAGACGCAGAACTGCAGTTGGAATCTGCACAAATGATTGCGCGCGAGTTTAATTCAGCGTGTGATGAGTTCGCTCACTCCGCAGTTCGCCTGCTTGCCTTTCTGCCTGAGGACGCAGTTTGCAGGTCAGGTGGGGCCACCTCACGACGACTGGCTGGGCTCGTTGCCTTCCAGTGAGTGGGGTCCAACAATCGACGTCGTTCTGATGACAACTCTCGGCGGAATTCCGTGGCAGGTATGACGTCGCGAAGAAGGATTCGGGACTGGGCTCACGAGCTCGATGGGTGGGGTTTAAAGTCCACGGCTAAGGAAACTGCAGAATGTTGCGCCTTGTGTACAGTACTCACGGATTGAAATAGGGCGCTTGGAACCCGTGGCCGCTGGTACAGATAGCGCTGCTCATGGGTGCTCGGGGAACCAAGGCGTTGCATTGTGGTAGAGAGTGAGGGGGAGAACACCTACAGCGCAGGAATACTCGTGCCGGTCGCTGAAGAGTCGGCATTTATTTCACAAAGAGCACACTGCCAGCGGGACGATGCTAGGCCTATTTCCGGAGCCCTTCACTACGGCGTCTCTCATAATCAAATGGTGGTTTTGGGACGTTAAACCTCACATATCAATCAATCAATCAATCAATCGATCAGCTGCTAGGCCTGTGACTGCTTTTTTTTTGCCGTGACAGAAAGCCCTACATTAACTCGCTATCCATTTGTGCAGAAGTTTATGTTGATCATGCCCGCAAATGCATGTAAGGCGCAATCATTGAGCCGAATCGTGTTTTTTTCTTTTCTTACAGAGTATGCGTGCCGCATTACCGAAAGGCGCAGAACGAGAGCGTCGCCTGCTCGCACCGCCATATAAGTAGTGTATACCGGTGATAAGGGGGCTCCCAGCGAGCCGTTTCTGCCAGCATGCGAAAGCGCGCTAGCCTAGCAGCGCCCCGCTGGCAGTATGCACATGGTGAACCGCAGGCCGGCACGTTGGCGACCGGAATCAGCAATCCTGCTTTGCAGTAGTTCTACCCCTCGCTCTATGGCACAATGCAACACTTAAGTTCCCCGAGCACCCACGAGCTGCGCTATCTGTGCCGGCGGCCACGCGTTCAGAGTGCCCCGTTTCAATTCATGAGTACTGTACGTACAGCCGCCCATTTTTAAACCTGACCGCACAGGTGTCGACCACCCAGTCAATAAGCAGCGTTTAATGAAGCATAGCGGCAAAATGAACGAGGATACGTACATGTTTGCAAGGAACAGTCCTGTGCTGGGCTGTTCCTTGCACCAGGACACCAAGACACCCGGATTAGATGCTTACAGACTCGTCGTACGATGCTGCTCAGGTTTAAAAAAAAAAGGGGAGGTGGCTCTTGATTCGAGCGCAATTTGAAGGTTAGCGTGCGAGCGTTGACCACGCACTACAATAGCGCCACGGCCCTGAATACACTTTCGAGCAAAGGGAGGTATCTGGCAAGCCTCGCTCGCTCTTTGTGCTGTTCCTCAAGCTGAAATCACTCCCTTCTGAGAAAGATGCATTTTCTTTTTTTCTTTGCTCTTTAATGACAAAGCGATATATTTCGTGTAGCTTAGCCAGTCATTGAAATGGAACAGTACCAAGCACCAGTTGTACCGTATCATTGCTATCAATTTCGGCATCATCCACTGCGATAACTGCCAACGAAGTATATACCTAATCGCAACAAATGACAAGCGAAAAATAAAGGGAAAGTGATTGAGAGTTCGTGGTAAGAGGCGATTGTTGTAACATAGAACGGCCAACGAGGGAAAGTAAATTGCGTAATCTTTATTTTCACTGTTCTGAAACGTGCCGCTGGGTCCCTGGGACTATAGGCTGCTGGATGCTCGCGCGATAAAGTTCCACTCGCTCTACTGCGCCACCTCTGATAGGCTGAGTGGAGTTTAACAAAGCTTTTAATGACTTAGGCCACGTTAAACTAAAATTAGAAAACGAATCATCCACGAGAACAGCGTCGAAGGGACAACGAGAGACGGCACATCGTTGCATCATCATCGCTGTAAAGAACTTTCGTTTACGCACGCTAGCGAAGTATCTCTTGTGGTATGAGGCTAAGCACATATACAACACCAAATCACTCAATATATACGGTTGATTCTTAACAATTACAGCGTCGGGAATATCGCTTCGCGGTGTACAAATAACAGCCTATATAAGAACACGTGCAATTTGCAACACGAGCCCTTTACGAACCTGTTTCTTTTTTCCACTCACGCAGGCGTACTTCCAACAAGTGTTGTCCACCCAGAACCCGTACAACGCTAAGATGCTATCGTTCGTCGCTGCCCTAGGAAGCTTCGCGCTAACCGTGCCGCCAGGCATAATCGCCGGCGCCGCCAGAGGGACCAGTGAGTGATGCAGCGCCATCTAGAGGCCAGTACATCCAAGGGAGGAGGCGGCACCCTAGGCCACTCCCCGAAAACAAAACTAAGAATTGCAAACTGCAAAACTGAGAGCCCCGAAATTTGGATGGAGGGTTTTTTACCAAAAACTAATGAAAATAGGGATCTTCAAAGCTTTCAACGAGTGCCCCCCCCCCTCCTTTCGAGAACATTCCTGACTTCGGCCCTGATCATCTCTGATAATGATGACAGCGTAGCGAAAGTCAGGGTTCCTGTCAACCAATCGGAAATGGGAGCTTGCTGTGCGGATGAGGCAGACACTATTATGGGAGGAAGATAAGCATAAAATGGGACCCGCTGGCGTAGGATAGTGGTAGTTGGAAACCACTGAAAGGCATTTGTCCTGCGGTGTGCTGATGAAGGCCTTGTGATCGTGACATTTCAGCTTCTGGGTGCATCGAGTCAGTATCTTAGCGCGAAACCAGCCGTTCCATCGAGTGTAGTGTATCTTATTTCTAGGACATGGTCGCTTGGGTCACGAAATGACGCAATGTAAATGACGTAACAAAGTTCACAAGAGAAACGCGCTTCTTACAGCAAGTTTTCTCACACTAAATAAAAATGAAAACGGGACGAAGAGGCTAGCACACTGTACTTGAGATGCTTGTAGTCACCGATCGAATCTATAGTTCTTCAATTCATGTTTATGTACTTCGCGTTCTTTCTTGGTGTTGTCACGCTCATGAAAATATTTGCAAGATCTATTTACAAACGATATCGTTTGCTGAGACGGCCACGAATTCAGCCAAGCCATGTCGATGTTTTACTGTCTTTAAAGAAGTGGATCTATTTCAGTTCACTGTTATATGTAATGTTAGCAAGACCGCAACAAAATATCACCCCTGCATTCCGCTAGAAGTGGCACTTCCTCGCGATGCGAAGTACCATCGTCTTCTCTTCAATGGCTTCCGTCTCCCATCTTCACGTTCCCCAGTGAAGGTTTTTGGCCAGCTTGCGAAAAAAAAAAGCGCGTGTAAGCACATAACTCATGTAGAACTTTGAGGTGCATTCTTGGGAGAGGGCTGCAGCCACAAGAGCGCCACAAGAGCGGAGTTCAGGCTCGCGATGCCCTGTTCACGCAGACTTCACGAGCGCCGGCTACAACGGAACGTTCAACCTTCGACCGGAGCACCGAGCCAGCGTGCTGCCGTTCGCCCTGTACTACATGTCGCCGATGTGGACGTCCGTAGCCGGCCTGTTGGGCATCACCGCCGCCATCATGTCGTCGGTAGACTCTTCCATGCTGGCTGCCTCCACACTCATCACGCACCTCTACCGAACGCTAGTGCGGCCTATGGTGAGACGGTACACTTGCGACCATGCACGTAGTAAATGAGTTTTGCGGTAATCCGCAGGTTGTCGGAAGGGTTATCAAAGGGATAACTGACTACCACACGTTTATAGCACGTAGACACAAGGAAATCCATACGAATTTGTCAGAAAGGGAAGATTCCCAAAAAAAAACAATTTCGTCAGGATCCGGAGATGAAACCCGCGGGACCAACAACGACTAACGGGGCAGTCGCTCTGTCAATGAGCTTGTCGATGAGCATTTGGCAGCGCAAGGATGAATTCATCGAGATCTCGAAGCACATGAATACAGAAAATGACAAATGAGTGTTGCGGAGTCACGCAATATGGCGGATGGAATGTAATGTCTCTAATATATTGGATATATTCTACAGTGACTATGCCAATACCGCCTCGGCCTATGGCGGTGGCTCTATGGCGATGGCGCTACGCTGTCGTACACGAGGTCACTGGTTCTTAGGACGTTAGCATTGTAGTGGGAACGAATCGCAAGAGTGATTACCCGAAATTTCGCATGGCTTACTCTGCAGTGTAGTCTTCGAACCGTATGCCAATTGAAATTTCGCCAACGATGGTTTTCGGAGTGTAATTGAAATGTCATATAACTTGCACCTTTGTCGAATCGGATTCTTTATTAAGGTTCGAAACGGTATTGAAAAAGGGGAGATGATGATCGACGGCGGTTGAAACGGCGCGTCTTGCAAACGCATGGGCGAAATTAAGTCAGCCGGACAGTTGTCTGTGTTTGTTTCGATTTATGCATGACGAGCGAATGTTTGCAGTTATTCTGGTGTCGCGCGAGTAGTTTTGAACGTGATCAGCCATGATTAGGATGTAACGTATTTATCGTGATATGTTCCTTGATGCCAGGACAAGGGAGACGATCACTGTTCAGTAATTTGATGCGGATAATGCTTAACCGCGATCGGCAGCGCTCCGTTTTGTTTTCATACCAGCTCATTTAATGAATAACTCAGGCGTCCGAACTCGAGACCACCGTGGTGTTCCGCTTCATGGTTTGGACCACCGGCGCCATCGCAGTGAACGCGAGCCTCTACGTCACGTCCGTGTTCAAAACGTGGACGCTGTGCTCGGACATGGCGTACGTGCTCCTATTCCCGCAGCTGCTGTGCGTCTTCTACTTCAAGAATATTACGAATGCCTACGGAGCCGTGGCCGGTGAGTGGTTGGTTGACTCGGGCGTTGGGTGCGTAAGCTCACCGACACGCGGGCGCCTGATCCCGCACGTGTGGGGTGATGAAGAGAAAAATTCGTTAACGACATATTTCCAATGTATCGCGCTGTTACGGCAGCTAATTACCAAATCTCGTGATATATGTCATCAGATATTACAGTTTACCGTAAACATTATTAACAAAGGTAACACACGAATGGTTGTGTCGTGCCATCTTCCACAGAAGGGTTGCTTTGTGACTTATGTTTACAGATGTGTAGTGAACCGTCAAACCATACCTCAATATTCTCTCTAAAACAAAAGTACGTCATAAAGAGCTCAATCATTTTATGGAGCGAACTCTGACGAGCCTCATTACCGTGCGCTTTGATAAGTCGCCTTAGTCGGTACCTCGCGAGTTGAGGAGTACGGTTCGGTATTGCATAATCTCCAGAATCGGCTCCCCCTTCAGACCACTTCCAACGGCCCCGATAATGGCAGGTCCCCTTAATAGACCAAGGGTCGCTTGATTGAAAGTGACGCCGTAGCCTCCCCTCCGGCCTACCAGCTCTAAAATGGCACTGTCTCTTGGGACAGCGAGTAACTTCAATTTCAACCATCTGGTGTTCTTGAAAGTGTGCACTAGCCTCGTGCAATACACGGGCCTCTGAAATGTACCCCCATCAAAATGCGCCCGCCGCAGCCAGGATCGAACTTGCAACCTTCGGGTCAGCAGCTGGGCACCATAACGACTGCTCCACCGTGGCGGACACAGATGACACGCGCTAGCACACTCGACTACGGAGTAACTCTGCACCACAAGGCTAACATTGTTATTCAGTAACGAAGTATTTTCGGCGAGAAACGCATACACATGTACCTACTTGAAGACCCTAAGGGACAGGCAAAGAAAGCGTTAGTACATAATGTTGAGTTGAAAGATTGGTTGATAATTATGGTGTAGCTATAGTAGGTGTTCACAATAAAGCAAGCTTCGCTTAAAGACATAATTCGCAGCGTTCGTGGTTGGATTTGTGCTCCGCGTCCTGTGCGGGGAGCCGTTGGCGCGGATCCCGGCGGTGCTACAGTTTCCCGACTATGACGAAGCAGCTGGCCAGCGATTTCCATTCCGCACCTTCTGCATGGCATCCAGCGTACTGGTGCTGTTGATCGTTTCGCGCCTGGCTGCCACAGCATTCAGGCAAGCACTGCTGTCACCCTCCTCCGACGTGTTTGGCTGCTTCCAGGCTCGTCTGGATGCCGACAACTTGCGCATGGTGGCCTTGACAGACCAAGAAAGGACTATGCCTTCCGTGGGTGAAGTTTCGCCTTCGGGAGCCTTCACGTCCACCAGTCACGGTAGAGTCGAGGAAAGCAAGACTACACAGGTACGTCACTGCCATATTGAAGCGGCATACTACCGCACATATATCTAATACAACATGAACGTCTAGAACCACTCACGGTCATTCAAAGGTGGCCAAGAAACCTTTGAGATATCCTTTTATCTTAGAAGCTCAGTGTCCGTAAACAAAATGGCCGAGCTACTAGTGAGCAGTCGCGGTGCTTGAAGTTTGCGCACGTGGCAACCACGCAAAATGTCACCAGCGAATCCACTGGCTACAAGTAACAACGAGGGGCATTCAACACTGCGACAGTTCCAACACTTGAAGCAGCGTGCTGTGAATCCAACTTGCCCATACCATGTGCGAGTTACTTGATCGGGAGTCGTTTTCATTTATTACATAGAGGACGCCTCCCGCTGACATGGCTAGAAAGCAAATGATCGCGTCGTGGTTCGTAAGATTATGCTCTCGACCTGGAACAATTAGAGAATTGTTTGGAATAAACGCATATAGATAGGCCTAGCGTTACTGTTATCTAGTCCGATTAGAGGCGTAAGTTGCGGGCTAGGAGGACGATGTGATCATCCCCTTTTCTGAATGAGGGGAGTGGGTGTTTAATCAGTTTGGTGACGCCTTTTGGGTCGCACCCTCCAGACAAATGGGAAAGCCGGGCCTCTTCCCTAGCCTCTTCACTGGCCAGTAAACCATAAGAGACCTACTGACAGAACCTAATGGCAAGAGAGAGAGAAATAACTTATTGTGTCCAGTGGTTTGCGGAGCAGGTCCCCGTCTAAACGGCGACATCCGCGATTGCAAGATGAAAATACAATTGTCTAAGGCATTCACAATGTCTGCCATTGCCAGCACATTAGAGTGTACCTGTGATTCGCATTACATGTGCGCACAGAGGGCAGTGTCAGTGCGTGGGAGTATGCTTCTCGCTGCTTGACGAAGGCCATGCTCCCTTGCGCGAGTTTTTGCGAACAGCCATAAAGTATAGTAACGCATGGTGGGCACACATAAAGGTTGGTGGATAGTTAGGCAATAACATTGGCTGTAGCGTGCCGATTGGCTCGCCGAACAGATCACCAATGCCAATTGGAGACCGTATTCAATGTGGACTGGGTCCGCAATAGGCAAAACAGTGTACAAATTACGAACAAACGCCATTTTGTCTAACTGCGGGTGAAGAGCAATGACGATATGTAATTCTGGCAACTCCATATTACAGACCAGCCTTACCACGCCGCCCAATGCCACCTCGCCACCCGAGACATCCGCGCTTCCCTGGGAAACCCGACCTGGACCTTCTGAAGAGGTTGTGAAGTCAGATCTTATGGATGCAGGAAAGACGCAGCCAATGCCGGCACAGCACCTGGACAAAGGGCTCGTGTCAACAAGTGGCCGCGCATCTCGCGGTGTTTCTCCAAAACGAAGTGGAACGCTTCGGAAAGGTACGGCTCTCATTTGTGTATACTATATATAGAGGATAATGGATGACTCTTATGCAGGCGTTTATTTAGTATTCTGGCATTAGGGAGGTATTCAGGAATTACGGGTGTGGTCAGGATATGTACGCATCTGCAGATATCTTGAAAACATATGGCGGTTGTCGTGTTCCAAAGGGGGGGGGGTATGTAGGGATATAAAGCCGAGCACTCGAGTCATAGACGGCAAAGAGTGCCCCACTCCTTTTGTCCCAGTCTTATTGCGATAGCAATCACATGGACACTCCACGCGCATTTCTGCCGTCGGCGTCACTGTGATGTTCCATGAGGTCCCAATGTATGAAGTCGTTCTGCGTGTGTTCTCTGTGTGCGAGGGGTGCCTGCTCAAGCAGAGTGGAATTTCGCAGCCGTTTCGCATCGCAATAAATGTGCACGAACTTATAAGCCGACGAGGAAGGGGTGCGACGCGGCAACGCCGTAAGCGCGCCCTTTTACCCACCAGACGTATGCCGTATCTTTAGAGGCGATCCGCTGGCAGATGGCCCATAGCTTCGTACGCGTGCTGCAGTGTCGTTGCAGACATTGCGCTGAAGCCACTAACAGCATTATAGAGTCACTAGGCTCACTGCAGTTTTTCGTTTCACGAGTGATTGAGCAGCTATAGCCTTGCTTCCAATCGTTCCAACATTGCAATTTGTTGCCATCGCATTTATCGCTTCGCCGTCCCGTCAGAACTGCGACGTTTAGAGCGCCGGTCTTGGGCTCCCGTTCCTGCGTCGAGCGGCGTCACCGGTGTCGTCGGCGCAACCAGTAGAGCTAACGAGGACGACAGAAAGCGACTGCAGAACCTGTCGATATCACGAGCCACTGGATTCTAACCTCGCCCTTCTTCCTCCGTCCCGCACGCTGGTTCCTCGGTCGGGGTTCCTTACGCATGCAGGGCTGGCCAAGGCTGGCACGTGCACTGCGGCTGGTTTCGCTTGCCGTGACGGGGATGTTGGCGTTCCGCATGGTTCACGGCCGGCCGACACAGAATGCATGGTGTGCGTAGCAGCAGTCCATGGTTTGGACGTTTCCGCGACGGTTGGTGGTGCATAATGCGAATTTCGCCCACAGCGTCACGTAGGGGCAACGCCAACTTCGTTTGAAGTCATGGCTATCTGCTGTTTACTGTCAGCGTTCCGGTTGGAATGCTCGAGTGGTGTGCGTAGTAGTCGAGCGCTGGCAGTATGTTACATCGCTAAAACTGTGGATAGCTATATACGCTATTTTGTTTGTTTGTTTTTATTTTTTATTTGTAACATTCGAATGTGAAGGGGTAGCCGTCGCCAAGTAACTGTGACAACTCGTTCATTTGTTTTCTATTTCAATAAAAAGAAAACTGCAGATAACGCAAACTTCACGCACAGTTGGCGTTGCGACACCACAAAGCTGAGCTCAGAATTCACGTCGTGATACAAGGTCTTTTTTTTCATGAACACACAGACTTCTCCCAAATGGCATCAGTAAAGTGCATCTTTCCCGATAATCCTTGAGTGTGCAGTGAAAACATGTCGTGAAAGGCTTCTAAACAGCACTAGCACTTCTAGCGAAAAACACGAAATCACAATGACAGATTGTTGTCGCGTCACCTGCGGTGTAAAAAAAAAGTATATTTCTGACTGCCCTGAAATAACATTTTCTGCTTCGATCAGCCACTCAGGCGTGAATTAGAATGATGGAGCCCTCGCACATGCGCGTATTGCCTTCAAAAGAAGTGATGCTTTATTCCGCAGAACGAGAACCAGCAATGCTTCCTCGCGACGACGGCATGAAAACCAAGACGACGACGAAGTCGTCGCTGATGGGGTCATCCTCGCCACTGCGGTCGTTCTCGCCACGAGATGGGAACATGCCTACGCGTGGCGGCGTTTCAAGAAGTAAGGTGCAAACGGTTTCCTCCAAAGTCGACGCCGCTGCCCCCAGAGTCAAGACGCCAGAGCTTGCTGCGAAGGTGCTCTCAGCCTCGACGCCACAACCCGCAAGCTCGTACGAGACTGCCAGCCCCGAATACTTTTCAACATTTGACGCAGCTGGAATGGTCCAGAGGACTCGCTCCAGGAATCCAGTGAAGGGAGTCGGTGACTCGAAGATCCTCCGACGAACCAAGGGTCGCGAATCGACCAGGTTTCGACGCTGATTTGGGCGTCCTCGACGCATACGTTTATGTTATAACTTTTTTTTTTGCTGACCTCGCGTTACGGTTGTGGTAGAATGCCTGGCTTTTAGCAGCCGATTAGATGTCTTTACATTCAATTCGTGCGATGAACAGTTCATATATCCGCGCTTAGTCCTGTTTTTCTTCTGTTATGCATTTTGCGCGTGAGCCGAGAGTTGTCTTCAATAAAGTACAGCTACATTCACGGGCGCCCCGATGTTCTAAACGTGCGAGCTGCAATTGTTTAAGAAAAATGTGAAATTTCACATCCCAAAGCCACGATGCGAGTATGAGAGACGCCGTAGTGGATGGCACCGGAAGTTTGCACCATCTGGCGTTCTTTAACGTGTGCTCACATCGCACGGTGCAACGACGGCCTGTAATATTTTGGCTCTATATCGAAATGCGACCACCACGACCGAGATCAAACTCGCGACCTTCGGGTAAGCAGCCGCGCACCGTATACTCATATTGATCAACGGAGGCAGACGGCTACAATTGTTTACGACGCCTGGATTGTATTGTACACAAATTCATCGCTTTAAAACTGTTGTGCACGTTTGTGTACAACTGCTGGTGTAGTGCCGGAAACCACCTCTCCAAACAACAGGCAGTGGACCTATATTGGAGAGAGAGAGACTAGGACATGAAAAATGCTGGGAGGTTAGCCAGTACATAGAGAAGCTCTCCTGTTCCGATTATCTACACAAGCCCAAGAGTAGTGTGGAAAACGAGGAGGAAACAAAACTACACGCTATACTCGCCAGCCACTGGCCCGTATAGGAATGTACAGGCTATGGGTTTAAAAAGAACGAGTGCACGGTCCGTAGTATCTGCATTTAGAATGCCGCTATCGGAAACTTAAGTTACCTATGAACAAATACTAAGAAGTGGGAAGTAATATTTTTGTTGAGGCCGTAACTGGCGCATGTTGTGCGGTTCACATGTGTGGGTCGTCTGTTCCTTGAGCCGGCGGTCGTCCAGCCATCGGATACGTAACAGCTAAACGTTTAGCAGTTGGCTGCGAACCGTTCCCATAGGAACGATTGGCAGCAAAAGGCCACGAAGACTGAAACGCCAGTCAGCGCACTTAGTTGGGCGAGTTAGTTCTGCGTAACAACGGGGTGGATGTGCTTCGTAGACTCGGACTGAGACGGGGCGGGATGCGTGTGTGTCCACTGCCATCTATGTACGCGTTCTCAAAGCGCATCTACACCGTCCTCCCGCTACTTCTCGCTGGTTGCCCACGGATGTCTTGTTACGTTCTCGCAACGATCCCCGATGACCCGAGTGTCCTATGACCTGGTGCAAGTGTCACACGTGTGCCTCGTGAGTTCCACGTGTATCACGCCCATGGCTCGTCGCCACTTCGCACCTCCGGAGGACGTCGACTCCGCAAGGTTGAAGGACTAAGATGAGGAGCCTCGATGCACTAAAAACTTCCTTCTTCTTTTGAATGAGGCTGTTCGCTGGATTTTTCTAAAGACGATAGTCTTTCTTGGGGACCTTCGACACAAAAATTTTGGTCTGTCTGTACAATTGTCTGTTTATCCACCCTTAACGAAGCCGGATACTCTAAACGGCACCAGCCGATATCCCAAACGGCCGACCACATCCGCAGTGCCCACACCAATGTTGCTCAAGATTCAGCGTTCATGCTTGTGCAATTGTCAATTAAAAAGCAATTATTGCGCATATTTCAGGCACCATAACAACACATATATTCTGCATGTACGTCTTTTACTAGAAAAGGCATAGATAAGCAATTCTAAGGACCATAGCGTTTATCACGCTGCGTTGACCATTCAAAGCTTGCACGAAAAAACGAGTGTTTCCAGCGCTTTGCTAAGACGACCCGGTGGTTGTCACCTACCCGTCGCCTTGTGTTCTACACCTTATCACCTCTGAGATGGGCGCGCACGCCCCTCCCAGAGTCGCGCGTTTCATTTTCCAAGAAAACTGGATTTTAATTCATCAGAACAAGATAGTCAAGATGCTCCACCCCTTCTTTGGGTTGAGTAAAGTTGCGTGCAGCGAGCACAAGAAACAGACTTCCGTTAACGGAACGCTCGCTTTATTTTTGACGGAAACAATATATTAGAAAAAAAAAATGGAGAGACAGGTACACACTTGACACATCAATGATTTGGCATGGGTTTCGAAAAACAACAAAAAACAGAGGGGGTGGCCGTTCGACATGCAGGCAACTGTATGGACATCTGATACAGCGAGATGCCAACACCAGCGTTGTAGGGTGTGAAAGCGCTTCTGGTATTGCTCACTTTGGTCGCGCCAATGCGCCACGTTATCACGGTATGCTCGTGCTCCTACGCTCGCTCATAAAATCTCTTGAATATGAAAAACAAAATATATTACTTTAAAAACGATCAATATATTATCATTACTGTTACTCCCAGGTCACGCCTGTACACATACAGATTTACACGGGAAGCTGTTTGTACAAGCGAGGCCAAGACCGGCGCTCGAACTGTTGACATCGAAGACCTAGAATGGTGTTTCACAAACTGTGATACGATCACACTCAAACAGTAAGGAGCAACACACATCAACATATTGAAGCATACAAGAGGAACCTATAAGCTGTGTGACAGAAATGCACGAAATAAAAATTATAACAGAACAAATAGAATAAAAAGGACGTTAAACACAGTTGCAACAATCCCACGGTACGCAAAATGTGCAGCAGAACGAGCGAACAATGTTTGGAAATTCAAAGCTTTTGATTTCGACATCACTGACACAGACAAGAAGACGGCGAACGATAAAACAACGTAGACGAAGTTTCGAAGTGACTCGCCCGGTCTCCACCCTTCAAATAGCTCATCTACGACGCTAGGCGTTCCAGTGACGCTCGGTTACGGCTGTACGCAACAATTTAGACGGGAACGTCAAGCACCAACCTTGTGTCTACTCGCACAAGGCCCCCAGAAACACAAGCATAAAGTACATCTGTAGTGGCATGGGCGTCGAGCTGACCATCATCACACCTGCTCCTGGCTGAATTTACAGTGGTGGAGCCAGAGCACTACGGAGAATGAAGAAACAAGATAGTAAACCAAGACTGAAAGTCACAGCCAGCTACAGCCTTGTCCTCCTCCTTATTGTTACACGATAGCTCGTATTTAGTACAGGGGACTGGTCAGGATTGGCTTTTTTCATTACGTTCTATAGGATAACAATCTCCAGCACAATGCTGCTTGTCATCCCATGGCTCCTGCATGACGTGTTGCAAAAAAACAAACAAAACAAACACAAAAATAAATGCAAGGTCGCGATTCTGAATTCCTGAGTGATTGGCGCATAGCGTACGTCTACAGCCGAACATCAGCGGACGATAACGGTGCGCGATAGTCCAAGCAATCCCGAGCGGAAAATGTCGTGCATTCGCACTTCAGCACAAGCAACAGCACGGTCATGTACCCAATGCACGTGCTTGATTGTATCACTTTCAAGTCGCACCAGCTGCACAAGAAAAGGTCCAATGAGGGTGAAGGTAGTGACGGCCGTTATCTGTTAAAAATGTGGCCAGCTGTCCACACCCGAACTGTCGGAGCTGCTTCGTCAGCTGCTCCACGGTAGGGAAAATGACTCCGCAACTTGAATGCAGCCTTGAACAGAGACACGAGACAAAAGCAAGCCATGATAAGAAAGCTCGGTGGAGCTAGGACTGCAAGGGCAGCTCGTTTTACGAGCTATTCGCGAAAAAAACTCGCACAAAACACACTTCCCTCTTCACAGAATACTACAATATTAGTATGATGATGCCGCAAGATGCTTACTTTCTCAAGTAAAAACAAACGAGCAACGACCAATCATCAGACAAGACTCTGCCACGCAAGGCTCAGTCGCAGATCTGTGCTTCCTTTTGTTGCCCTATGTGTTACATCACGTTTTCTCCACAAGAAAACGCTCACTCGAAAGTGCCTAAAACATTACTGGGCCTAAATAAAAAACTAGAACTCACCCGCACTCTGTACTCGAACGAAATCACCTTAAATAGACAAAAACTTCACGCCAAGCCATACTTGGCTCTGTGTAAGCGCACGAAGGTGACAAACTTTCACGCACTAACAAAAGAAATTTCCTATGTACACATATTTTACAGGCTCTGATGCAGAGCTTCTGGCGATCCACAGTGAATGTCGTCACTTATGGAAGACAGGATAGATACATAGCATCATCTTTCTGGTTGTCAAAGCATCTCATGTCCTATACGGACACAATGCTCGAACGTAATCACCTGTCGCTGCGAAAAAAACATCCACATAAAGAAGGGGTTAGAATTCGTGACAAGGGCGACATGAGATTCCCTCCAGAGGAGTCATCGATGCAGGCTCCTGTTTAGCGAGCTATCGCCAAAGAGCTATCGATATATACAAACCGAAAACCGCAGGCTAGACGCTAAGGTGCAACGTACAGTCGATTCAACATCGATAAGATCCATAGCACTGAACATTTGAGATCACCCGTGCGAGTTACAGGCTGGCTTGAAGGGTCTCACAATGCGAGGCCTCCAAGTTGTCAGTACAGATCTACAGAGAGTGAACAAAACATAACATATCAAGCCAGTCAGGTTTTAAGAAAAGCAAAAAAAAAAAGCTCGGCGCATACATCTTGGGGCTATACAATGAAAGCTTTTTTTTTTCTTTAGATATTTCGTGTGCGCCCTGCTCCACGGGGTCATGGCGATGCCGAATAACGAATCTAATCAAGGTACTTACTGATACTGCTTAATTCCCTCATAATAATCAGCCTACAATGAAACCACTGCTAGCGTTTCAGTGGTGTTTCCAGTGACATAAAAGAATCATAAAAGAGACGTAACAAGAGTTACACGTCCTGGTTACAAGGCGAACTGAAAGCAGCGTAAAAGCTTTCTCGTGAGTATACCCCAAGTTGTCTTCGTGTTAATATCTGTGAAGAGACGCCGCTAAGCGCTTATCCGACACTACGCCGCATATCCGGCTTACTGTCGAAAGGGAAGGAAATACAGTGTCAGGAGGGCAGGTACAAACATTTCTAAGAGAGAAACAGCCAGTATTCAGCTTTGCGGCTTATGAGGCTTACATTAATATGTGCAGGGCGATCATTTTGGTCACTTCATCCTTCTCCAACAACCCGAACTCCCACATCAACTTCTTTACTTAAGGGAGGTTAAGGAGTATAAGTGACACACCTCCCTTTACAAAAGTAGTAATTTATGCACTTCTATCTTCCCCCTTTTATGTTAGATGCTCCACATTTATGAGACATCACAAATAATATATTGAAAACGCGTTATTCTTATTGAAAATGCGTTATTCCCTTGCGATCAGCTTCAGCCCCGTATGTTTATATCCACCAGGGCAATTTTCGCGTTGGTCAGCCAATGGCACTCTGTCTTCAAAATAGACCAATTCGCATCTTCACAGCCTTTTACAAACAGCACTCGTGTCGCACCCACATCGCAAGCTGGCAGCAGCGAGAGCTTCGCGTCACCGTAGGTTTTACGACATAAGTGAACAGGACACTGAGTAAACGAACAAGCTCGAAAAGTGTGCGCGCGTGCGCACAGACCTCAGTAGGCGCCCCTAGACACAACCGGCAATCAGTCTCGAGGATCCCCCAGAAAAATATTGCGCAACGGGATTCGCAAAACTACTGAACTTCACGGCGAAGGCCGTTACTGACATGAATAGCACGCGCACACATATGACTCTAACAACGTGCCCACGTGACACGTCCATCAATGGGCACAACGCGAAGGAATCGCACAACCAACCAGCATGACTATCCGGACGGAAGCCGGCAATCGTTCCCGCACGCGAGAAAGACTACACGCGTCGGCGTTGTAAGACCTTGAAACTCGAGAGGCGATCTGGAACAAGCAACCATGTGAGTCCCTTAAAATGGCAGGTCACTGCGAACCGACTTCAACGCATAAGTCGGCGCGCTGTCATCTGTTCCAGTCATAAGTCTAAAACAAAAGTCTGCGAACGTCTCCACGCTGAATTCCACTCTTCAAGCCCACTAACGCCGCTTATGGACCGAAAGTCACATTGAGCGTAACAATCTCCATGGGCGGAACATCGACCGCGTTGACGTCGGGGAGCCTCGCCCCGTTTCTAACGCCCGTCAACGTAGTCCTGTGAACCGACTGCACTTTGACGAGCCGGAACCTCTCAGGTCGCGAAGACGCGTGTCTCGAAGAAGGCGCGTCGCCTTGAGACCCGGTGCCCGACGAGACGTAGGTCTCCTCCAGCTCGCACGACGGCAGACCTAAGCTGGCCACGCGGCACGAGCCTGCCTTGCGATGAAGAATCAACAGGCTACTCTTCGAAGGCCGGTCGAAGTCTTGCTCCAGGGGCACCGTACGTAGGTTCATCATCCATGTAGAGCACGGGTAGCCCTCGTGCAAGAAACTAAAGCCTGGGTGAAGAGCACGGTTCTGCTGTCCCTCGGTGGCCAACACGACGACCGGGTAGAGTAGCCGCTGCGAAAGGGAGTGCGCCAGTGAGGACAGGTTTGGAAGGTCCTGTGACTTCTTGCCACCGTCCTCGTGGCCCGCCAGCTTGTTCCCCTCACTGTCCTTGACGGCATTCTCAGGAATCATTGGCTCTAGGAGCAGCCAGAAGTCGGCTTGCGTTTCGCGCACGTCCAGCACCCCTTCACCGAGACCTCGACTGTCGTCGTAGCGAAGCTTACGGTCCAGCATCACCTCCAGAGATCCCGGCTGAACGCTAGCGGCGCCATGGGCGTGGGACACGAGTAGAGTGACGCGCGATAGCTCGTCCTCCAAGTAAACGGCGGCCGTCACGGGGTAGTAGTTTGCCTCTACGGGCAGACGCACGTCAGTGACGCGCTTCATCATCTGGAATCCCGACGAGTCCGTGTAGAAGGTACGGTCACCGCTGTCAACGTCAGTGTCTAGTTTCATAAACATTTCGACGTTGTAGTCGGACCGCTTGGACAGGTCGAATACGACGCTCATCTCGAGGCCACCTCCGAGAAAGCCATCGACGTGGTACACTCGAAAGGTGTGTGTCAGCCCGTCCGCGTAGGCAGACACCAGCTCTGAGGTGATCGGACCCTGGACCACGCGCACAATCGGAAAGCGCCCGGTGACGTTCACGAACGGGTCGCTGGCGTCCGGTTCGAATAAATAGGCACCGCTGTGAAACTCCAGCGACCGGTACGCATTGAAGGAAACGTTTACCCGTCTCTCGAGGCCATTCTTGCGCAACCTGATTGAACGTAGGAGGCCTGTTTCGTGCGAGAACGTCGCCTCCACGTACGGCGTGGACAGAACGATGGGCTTCGTGTGCGGGCTCTCGAAGTTGAAGATGGACTGCGCGCCGGCACCGGACCACGCGTCGCCGACAAACATGGATACCCTCGTCTTTGGGGTGGTGAGCCTGCCAGGCTCCACGAGAAGTGTGTAGGTGCTCAGCGAGAGCGGCGGTAGCTTGGCGATGAAGACTAACTCGAACACAACGCTGGAGACGGCAGAAGCGTCGGTCCACACAGGGTTGAGCTGGAAGAGAACGTCTTCGCCAGTCGCGTCGAGCACCCTCGAAACGGGGTCATACACGTGCACGCGTACCACCTCCTGCAATGTTTGCGCGTGCGAGTTGTACAGGACGATCTTGCGGCTGTGAATTTCTGGTACGCTCAATGGTAGCTTAATTGGCAGCACGTCATAAGTGGGCCTCTGCACATCGGGATAGAGGTACGACGTCACAGGTCTCTGCGACTGAATCGCGGCGCTGACCATGGGCTGCTCGACGAGCATCAGATACTGGGCGGCATGCGCGATGACGCCCATGGCCTCCTTCATGCCGTTGTACATGCGTGAGCCGTAGTCGGCCATGACGCCTTCCTTGGACGTTCCCGTGATCGCATCGTGGTGCTGGAAGAGACCCAGGGCGTCCCTGGTTTGCACGAGAAACACGTAGTCGGCGTCGAGACGGCGGCCCAGGTCCGTCTGACCACTCTCGTTCAGGTAGACGCGGGCGAGGCTGTAGAGGATCTCGGCGGCGCGCAGCCAGTGCTCCAGCTCCCGCGAAAAGTGTTTCAGGTATGGACGCGTGGTGAAGTAGCCTGTCCAGTAGGAAGGCTTGCCCTCGGCGTACATGTCACCGTACGAGTGGAAGTCGCCGGCAAGTTTGGCGAACGGGTGCTCGCGGGAGACACCCTTCTCCATGCGGGCGTAGACCTCCTCGAAGTAGTCACTCAGCGTGCCAAAGCGCACGTGCGCATGTAGCCGCTTGCTCTTGTTAATGTAGTCAAACAGCTTGCGGTAGTTCGCGTACTGCTGCTCCCACTCGATGTCGTGATCAAACCGGAAGTCGTCTCCGAGTGGCACCAGAGCGACGTTGTGCGGAAATAGGGAGCCGATCCGGCCGTACTGGCCCAAAAGCAGCTCCGCCAGGGTGGCTACGTTGTGATCAGCCACCTGCGAAGCGCGGCTCTCGGTGTATTCTCCGGCTAACCGGCGGAAGTCGAACTTGAGGCACACGTCAGTGTTAGGCCCGCAGGTGTGCTTGATGCTGTACAGCTCGAAGGGCGCCATGTGCGTCACCACGCCGGAGTCGTTGAAGTAAGTTGTTGCAAAGGGAGTTTTCCAAAGGAACTCCAGGTCCCTGCGGGGTAAGCACAATGATGCAATTAGTGCCACGTTCACTGCGTGAGCTGAGCTGCAACAGAACTGTCCCTCTAACACAACTTCAGTAATGCCGCGTGCAGAAGCAGTAATTTCTACATGGGAATTGTTTTGGCTTCATGGCTACACCCTCCAGTTAGCGTTACAACCACAGCAGGTAGTTTAACAGGTAGCTAAAACACGAAGACAAGCGAGCACTAAAAACTTATATGCACCTCCTCGCAGCGAGGAACTCTTTCCAAGCGAAGTGGGTACGCTGGATGAAAGTGCTACGGATGCCGGCAGGCCTGTAACAGGTACGGTACTGTCGCGCCGTGCCCGAACGGGTCGATGGACCAGCCTGCGCGTGGTACCACGCCCAGTGTGGAGCGTAGCCATTGGTGTCCTTCGACGAGTTGGTCAACCATGGCGTAGTAGTGGGCGGCCGCCTCGTCCGTCATCACCCAGCCGCCCGTGACCATCTCAAGTTGGCCACGGTGCACCAAGTGCCGTACAGCCTCACGAAGGTGCGGCCTGTTCTCCAAGCTGCGCGAAAAACATAACAAAACAAGAATCAGGGGCAATTCGATCAGCCATAAATGAGAGACAAAGGCGTCGGAATTACCTGAATTCTACGTAATTACCTTCAATTACATTGATAGTGAACCTTATCTAACATTCCCCAATCCCAGAACAATTCGAAATCACCGAAATGATAAATACATTGACAGACAACAACCAGAAGATGGCTTTGCCTTGAAGACGTATCGGGAAAATGCATCACACACCTCAAGAGTTTTTATTCACCCAGGATGGTACACAGAACAAACAACATGCTTCCTCATCGTAGAACATCCGCCTTGCTATTCAGAGTGATGTCACGTTCTTCACATATCACTCAAATCGTATATTAGAGGGCAGGTGTAGTAACAGAGCTCAAAACAAACAAACAAATAAACAAACATACTGACAGACAAACAGGCAACTGACAACAGATGTAGTAACAGAGCTCAAACAAACAAATGAACAAACAAACAGATAGACGGACTGACAGACTGACAGACAACAACCACCCGACTCTGCGTGTTGCATATTGTCAAGTACCGCATTTCACATTTATAAATTGCCCTCAGCACGCTTCCACTGCGCAAACAAAATGAAATGCATCCTGCTGCTTCTGCTGTAACATTGCGCAGCACCAATATTCGACACAACAGGTCGCTTTTCTGCATGACACGGGCGCTTGCTCTGGCGCAATACATCTGGAATCGGAAATGAAGCCCGCTTGATGCGCAATAAGTGAGACAAGCGTTTGTAGTACCACGGCCGCTGTATTAAAGCGCACTTTGATCCAGCGGCCATAGGAGTACGTTTAATCTTGCACTTTGCGAGTACCGAGGGGGAAGAAACACACAGTTTCGGCACAAGGCCGAAGCAACGAATGCGATAGCAACACATCGGACTGTTATACGAAGTACGGCTAGAATATTTAGGAACCATACGAAATGTAGTGAACACGGAGGAATGTGCTTTGAGCTGCAGCGTTTCCTGCATGCGCAGCAGCCCGTCTGGGCACGTATGCGAGCCCGCCTTGCTTCAACGCAACTAGCATTCCGCTGGAGCTATTTCACAGGTGTTCGTAAACACTAGATGGCCCCACAAAGGCCGAACTACAAACAGCGTTTTCACCGGCGTATGCACGGCGTTTGTACGGCACTTCTTTCCTTGGCGTCAGTTGACGTCAACGATACCGGTGACGGTAGCGAAAGTACAGTGCCAATGCACTTTACCAAAAAGTCCGCCTCGGACTGCCCCAGACATCGCAGTGTGGGCGTCGATGTCGGAAGCAGCTGGATGGTGGGAAAAGCGTGCTTCCTTGCTTGTTCCTTCATATAAGGCTTCCACCTACCACGGGGGATTTGGCAATGGAACTGGTGGTTAATGCATGCATGCATCACTGCATAACTAGAAGTGAGACATACGAACTTTGCCCAAGAATGTTTCTTTTAAGTTCATTGGCAGTAAGCCTGTTGTAAATGGTGTATACATATAGCTCGCCGCTAGTGATATAAATAGCCCGAGCGGCGTGGCCCTACAAGCGGTTTCGGTGTTTGTAAACAAAACTGGCTCTCACTGAATAGCTTACACCAGCAGACTTCCGGTGCGGCACTTGCAGCAATGCTTTTTCAAGGTCCCGGTGGTGCTTCCGTGGCGTGTTTGAGTTTGCTGCTCTATTATTTCTCGCGCATTTCTTATGAATCTGTTTGGAGCAACGTCTAGCGGCTACATGAAGGGGCTCGACGTAGCGTACGGCTCGCGTGGTCGACGGGCGCTTTGCAAAATACAAGTCGTGGCATTTCGATGAGCCCCCCTGCACCGTGTGGCCTGCTCTGAGAGGAGTCGCGCCTATACAAACAGAAAATGCATAAATTGCAGGCAAATGTTTACCAGCGAACTTCATCGAGCCAGTTGGTTCTGCATGCCGACGATGTGGATGCGCTTTGAAGACGCAGACCAGGAATTGACAGCGCACACCTGTCTTTTTCCTGTCCGCGTCTTCAAAGCGCACCCGCACCGTCGACTTGCAGGAGAAGAGTTGCTCGATTCATAGTGAAGTTGTTCAATTCAGCTTTTCGACTAGACCTTTAAACCATCCTCCTGTTGAACCCCGAACACATTTGTGTTTTCGTCTGAGTACGCAACCTCAGGATAAAACGCTTATTTCTGCATCTGTGTCACACCGCACTTTTTAAAGTGATCAGAGGCTATCAGAATCACTCGCAATCTGACGTGTTCGTGTGACTGAGAAATTATAAAATGTACTGATGTGATAAGTCAACTGCGGCTGCAGTGTCACAGGAAACTATTATGGTTTACTCGCGAATAAGTTATTCATGAATCAAACTTTCAAGCCGAACCTACGTAAATCTACAGTCTATGTTCATACCCAAAATACAAACTAGCTTGAATGCGGCGACCTTCATTAGTGACAGAAAGACAGGTGATGAGTCATATTTGCTCGCACAGATTAGAGCCCACTCGACGGCATTAGTTAAAAAAATAATCAAATGCAACGACAACGAAACGTGGACACCACGACGTACATGTTGTGCCGGGATTCATGTTAAGCGCGGCTACTTTGCGTCCCGTGTTGTGTCGAACAGTACACATCATTCATATCGCTCAAACTATAAAATGAACAGCTTTGTGATGACTTTTCAGTGTTAGCTTTCTCGTTTTGCTACCCATTTCAGGCGTCAGTACACTTGTTTGCCACAGGTGGAAGAGGACAGCGACCGGTGTGTTCCCGGTAACAGGGGGCCTTCGACTAGTCTAACGTCTGAGTATCGCCTCTGTGCCATTAGCCTGCAGCGAGCTTTACATTGCCTTTGATGAAGTGGGCAGAACAAACCTACGTGCTCTTAGTGGGAATACAGTTTTTTTCGCGTGACCGCTGCAATGCAGGCACTCTTTCTATCGTCATCAATCAGAAAACAACATTTCGACTAGCATATAAAATTAATTCAGGCATGTAGACTGCATCCTGACTTGACACAGCTATGCTCGAGTTGCCAGCGCTTCACCGGAATAATTTTATGTGCATCAAACATCTGAACACAAGCAGCCGCGGCCAGCAACAAACGCTAAAACCACGCAAGAACAAGCTAAACCGGAAGTTTTCCGGGGTTATATCCTGGTGAACACACAATGTTGCCAGAGACAGGAAGGCTCTGTCAAATCCGTCTATAGTTGCTTAGCGCAGCGCCCTGAGGAACGAGGCGTCGCCAGTTCGAATTTCCGGTGGGGTATCCTAGAATTTTTTTCTTGGGATTTCTCCCTTTGTGGTTTTTATAGATACATACATATCCTGGACATGACAGCGAAAACCAGTCAAGAAAGTCCGTATAATTGCTATTGCAATAAAGTAAAGCTTCCACGTACAGAAGCGCCATCTTGAATTTCTTAACGCGAAACGTAGACTGGCGCGAGTAGAAATTCACACACCGATATCAGAAAGCTATAGTAGAGTATAACACTTGAAGCGGGTTACATTTCTGCACTACGTGAGCGCTGGCTCTGACACAATACAACTAGCATCGGCAGTGAAGCCCACGAGCGTAGCGAACAGTCGAATGAGCACCTTTAGGTCGACTGCAGCTTCAACATCCTACGCACTTAAAATGTAGGAGCATCGACGAAACTTCCAGAAGAGGAAAAGCACTCATAGCAAATTACATTGTGTGGAAAGCATATGAACGTTAGCGGAACCTTGAGCACCGATATAAGGCACGTGTAATATCGACAGCGTGCATTGTGGAGCAACGCGAAAGCGTCTTTCCGAAATCAAGGCGACCTGATGGAAAAGCCACGGAGTCCTTAAATAATATTGGGCCGACATCTTAGTACTTAAAAGCCCTACGCATATATGACTAAGCGAAGTTGAAGATATACGGTTACATGGCCACCTTGAGCATATTTATTAATTTATTAATTAATTAATTTATTTAGAAGAGGGGCTATCCCCGCGACGTTTGCAAAAAATAGGGGCCCAAAACGAACACTAATATCTGCGACTTTGCGCCTTCACTACGGCATTTTTTTTTATTTACTCGTGTATAGTATGCGCAGTTATCGTGTTTTGCTTTTTGTTTTTAATTTCGAGCTAAAGTCAAATAAAAAAAACCCAATCTACGTTTTGCAAATGTGGTTTCACGGCTGTGTTGCACAGCTAAACGGCAATACGCAGAGATCAGTTTTAGAAAAAATAAATAAGTAATCCACGATTCATTGTTGGGGGAGCAGGTTATACCCGAAGAACTACAGCACCAGCAGCACGCTTTCCAAGTGAATACCACTACTTTTTCAAAAACATTTATTTACTTACTCATTCATTTATTTATGTTATTTATTTATATATTTATTTAATTATTTTGCGAGGTACACATAATCTCCTCCGTTCACAGCAACAACGCCTACCGGGACCTCCAAAATACACGTGCAGACATCACAACGGCTGCAGCCTGCGAGACACACGACAACCCGCACAAAGGGGTACAACGAAATTCACTAGAGTACAAACACATCTGATACGTGCGAGCTCGACAATACGTGAACGACGCAACATACGAGCCGATATTGCGGAATCTTCCATTAAGTGTTGCTGCAAGTTTACCGTCAGCTTCATGGCGCCGCTAGCGGGCACTATAGGCAACCTTGTGTGGGACGACACAATGGAATGGAGAAAAAAAAAGATTATTTTCAGAATTCGACATTTCAGAAAGCTGCGAGATAGAGCACTCATTAGTGCGCCCCGCGGCCTGAGTGTGCCCCACCGCCAACTTCACACTGTCGAGGGTGCATAAGTTCGAATCATATTATTATTAATAATGATTCATCTTGATTAATTGATATGCGGGGTTTAACGTCTCAAAACCACCATACGATTATGAGAGACGCCGTGGTGGAGGATCAATAATAACAACAAATATGCTAATTATAATTATCAGAGTTTCACATCCCAGGTTACTGATATTATTACTAGAGACACCGTAATGAAGGGCTTCGCAAATTTCAACCACCTCACATTATTTCATGTACCTAAATCTAATCACACGTGCGTCCGCACTCTGTTCCAGAAGTTCCGTGCAGCAATGTGTAAGCGGCAGGCCTTCTCAGCCAATCAGGAGGGCGAGCACATCTAAGTGTATCCTTCCGCGCCCTGTCGTCTGCTAGCGACGTGCGCTGCAGCGAGAGCGGCAAGAGCGTCTCGGGACACTGTGCAACTGCGCAGTGAGTTGAGCTGTAATTGTTAAAGCGGTTAAATATTCTCCTCGGCACCGTAAAAGCACGCGTCGCCGAGATACTTGCCCGTAGACGATAGTTATAGCGCGAGAACAAAACGACGACACAGAGACGTCGTCGTTTTGTTCTCGCGCTATAACTATCGTCATGCCATACCAACTAGCCCAAGCTGCCACACTTCTAAGTTGCCCGTAGACATTTGAGAGATATATGGTTCAGTGGCTCATGTTTTGGTCGAAAGCGCCGCACTATCCAAATTGAATATGAAAGCACCACGCTTCGTCAGATTTCGTGTACGCATGTCTATGGGCATGCGAGGTGCCGTTCGTGTTCGATAGGAAAACATGGCTATATTCCAGGTGCCTCACCGTGCTTATCGTACCTCGCCGTGCTTATCGTGCTCCGCTACCCACTTGTATACAGCGCACGCTCGCTGTCGTTGGTGAACGCAGCCGTCCTCTTAATAGAGAGTTTTAGTACTGCGGAATGGTGCTACGTACGCATCACGCAAGCGCCTTGCGTTACGTGGCGTCGTTTTCCACTAATCGGCTTTTAGTACGCCGTAGTACCCGCGTACGTAACGAGCGAGAAGCGTGTTGCGCCATCTGGTAGATCAAAATAGAAGCACGTGTTGTTGACAGCAAATGTGAGCCAATCTGAGTGTTATAGCCAGATTATGGCCATATTTTAAGCCACAGAGCCGGTCGGTGCTTGCCTTCGATGCCACGATTTTGCAAAACGAAGTCTCGCGCTGTCGCAAACTTGTTCGAGAGCGGAGCGATCACCTCATACGTACGCAGGCACGCATCTCATGCGTGCGTACGTAGCGGCTGCGTACGTAATGAGATACGTGCGCGTTGCGGTCTGCGCATGCGCACTACGCAGAACGTGGCGTCCTTACGTACGCAACGCCGCCACGTACGCAGCGTACGCAGTACTAAAACTCTTTAATGAGAAAGCTCATGCTTGCACTTCTGCCGCCCTCTTTACGCAGTGTCCCGAACACATTTAGAGCCAGCTGCTTCGCTCCCTTGTCGTAAAAGCTGATCCGGGAACGACATCGCACAGGTGAAGCAGGCGCCGCCATTTTGACAGGAGTGACCAAATCTGCCACCGCGGACTAGTCACAACCCAAGACTGGGTCTTCCGCCGTGCTTTGGACACTCGGGCTGTGCGGACTACTCACAAAACTTTATAGACAGTGTCGTATTATTCCTTAATACTGTAAAAGTAAAAACATAACACATACGAGCCACAACAGCGTTATTTCGTTCGTCATTTGCATGTTATAAGACGTACAAACAAGAACTCTTTCTTCAGTATCATGAAGCCACAAAAATTGTTTTCTACAAAAAAAAAATGCGACAAAATCGTCGTACAAATCACAGCTACAGCACGCAGAGAAGCCTTGAAGTAAAAATCATCCGTCGAGACCACTTGAAAAAGTCACGAGGACATACAACGGGCTACGTATACGGGGCACTACATCTCGCTTCGCAACAACCTGCGCTCGGGGGTCGTGTAGCCTGGGCTCTGCTGCACGGAACTTCTGGAACAGAGTTATAGCATTCCGCCTCCACCGAAATTTTGACGCAGTGACCTGAATTCGATCCAGCGACCTGCAGGTCGACAGTGAAGCACAACAACCCTATAAACTACCGCGGCAGGATGTTGAATAAGTTCTATTCCCGGTAGTCACTAAGGTATCTACGTCGTATCACTATGGCGGTGTCAAGATCGAAGCTTAGTTCAGATCAACTATAGCACATTGATTAAAGGTAACTGCAAAAGAACGCATCATTAAATAGAATGCATCAGCGTCAGCTTCCCTCTGTCGCCTCGCCAGCACTTCCCTCTAACGAATTATAACAGGGGCGTAGCCATGGGGTGACACACGAAGCCTTTCCAACCCCTCCACCTCCCCCCCACCCCCCTGCCTGAACTTTTTAGCCTACTATGGCATACAAAGCATGACATTCGACCCCATATACCTGCCCAGCCCCCACTTCTGATCAAAGCGGTGGCCCCCGTCACCCGAAAAAAAAAATCTGCCTGCGCCCCTGGCTTCTAATCAATTGCCCCTCCACGCATCCTACTGACAATCCAAGTCGCACACGGGGCCTATTCGATGTTCAGCACTCAATCGTCCATCGTGACGCTGGAGATGGAGAAGAAGAAAAGAGGAGGTACGCAGGCGTGGAATTAGGCTTACATCCGCGAGCAGCGTCTGCTCTATTTGACCGGACTGCACTCATCTCGAGCCATCGACAATATCGTGACGCTAGCCGGGCATATAGCGCGCGGGTACACATTGTCCCTTGCAAAAAAACAGGCTCTCATTAGCGGGGATGCCGAGGCACAAAAGAAAATCCGCAACGCTTAGGTGTGCGCTGTCAGTCACACGAAGCTGTCCTCTTTTCGGGCGTGATTGAAGTAGGAAAGCAGAGGGCTGACTGCTTGAGATTACGACCCGCCAGTCAACGTTGCAGAAGAAACTTTGAGTGCACTACAGCGCGAAATGGGAGAGGCTACTAATGAACGCCTCGAAGCTTGACGCCGCATATGCGAGTAACTGCTCGCTGGGCAAACTTGTTAATGGTGTACAGAAGAAGAGAGGTTGGCAAGAAGTTGAATACAACGGAGGTGTCAGCAACGCGTAAATGCGTCATACTAGTGACAAAGTGGACCCCAACAACAGAACACGGTAAAATTACGATTGACTGCTTGATTGATTGATTCATTGATTGAATGATTGATTGATTGATTCGGGAAAAGAAAGGAGGAAACACACGATGACTGCAGAAGTGAGACATTGTGTAGCTGCGGGCTAAATTAAACTGGAAGAGGGCTAAATCTCCCCGCTCCGGCGGGTTACGGTGCTCGTCTACTATAGCCCCTATAGGTCGCGGGTTCGCTTCCCGTCCATGGCGGTCGCATTTCGACGGAGGCGAAGTGCTAGAAGCCCGCAAAACGTGCGGTGTCAGCGCACGTGAATGAACCACCTGGTCGTTTCCAGAGCCCTTCACTGCGGCGTGTCCTCTAATCATTGTAGTTTCGCCACGTACAAAGCTGATTATTATTATTATTATTATTATTATTATTATTATTATTATTATTATTATTATTATTATTATTATTATTATTATTATTATTAGAGAAAACGTGTCAGGCAAGAATGACGAGACCATGGTCTGGTCGAAAAGACATGTATAGCAAAACTCCGAGAACTTAGATAGACTTCGCCACCGTTCGGGACGCAGTTTGGACATTCAGAACACACCGCACTTGCGAGTAACAGCAAAGCACGGTCTCTTCGAAAGCAAAAACAAACAAAAAGAAAGAAGGGTTCAGGGTAGCGCAAACACACCTGCGCCACCAGCGTGAGAAGAAGCACATCTCGGCCCAGAGGAAAGAGAAGTCCTTGTGTTTCTGCAGGAACTCGACCATGTTGTTGAGGATGTGCGCCGTGTTGCTCAGGAAGTAGCCCTCGAACGTCTTCAGCCATCCGGGGTCGTTGTGCGAGTGCGGAATCACGATCACCTGAAACGGCGGGCGGGCATTCATTTACTCGTTTTACTCCGTCGCTCGCGTGCATAAAAAGAGAAAGAAGACAAGTGTCTTTTGGCATTCTTAGAAAGGACACGGGCCCCGCACCAGAATCACCCAGAGATCATAAATTGTCGGTGCTTTATCCTCGTTAAACTTATATAACTAGTATATCTGCATTAGTATTCACATTACTCAAATACAATGCACGTATGAAGAGCTATAGACAGAACCAGAAGTTCATTCATGCATAATCTGCATAAAAACTATGACTTCCACACTAAAATATTGAATTAACTAATAGTATGCATTTTTGAAGATGGCGAGCAAGTATTAATAGAAAATATGTTTCCGAATGCCGTTATAGACCCATCGACTGAAGCCGACATTCATACGATACGTCACGATAGCAACACGAGGTCTACCGAATTTTGAGTGGGAGCACTGCTTCTGGTCAGCTCCAGCTAAACTTTAGTTTTTTTTAAAGAAAGAAACAAAAAAGACGTCCACTAATAGATGATGCAATCGCACATATATACATTAAAATGAATCACAAAGTGACTTGGTGTCTGTATCGTTTTCAACTGCTCGATATTTTGGTATCGGAGAACATCGAAACTAAGGTCTATAGACTAAAGCTGACAGGCGGCTCGGAACACGTCACGACAGCGTGCGAGAAGATCGTGTTAACAGGCCGAAGTCCCGTACACGCGCAACACGATGCGTCATTCCCGAAAAGCGTATACGATATCCTTCCCCACCAGGCGACGCTGTCTCCCTCCCGCTCTTCAAAAACTGGGTCGTCGACCGAAACGCGCAGTTTCAAACATACAGACTGAATAGCGGCTCAAACATATACACTATTGCGGCAGCGAGAGAGAGGCGCACAAAAAAGGCGTGGGTGCGACAAATGAGCGCAGACAAACAATCGAACAAAAGGGGAGCATAGACTTCCCGCGGCGTTGTTCACTCACCGCTGCGTCGAAACCTTCGACGGAGCGACGAGAGCGTATACAGACGAACAATAGAGAGCATAAGCCGTGCTTTCGCTGGCACAGCACACGTCGTGCACTTCTGCGCAGTATACACCTTACAGTTCGTCCGTAAACGCAGCACCTGTTTGAAAATTCGGTTACCGGATAAGTAAACGCAAAAAAAAAAAAAACGTTGGAAGCGACATGATGTCCGACGTAGGCAAAACTGCGCTGCCGCAGTGAAAGATGTTCAACTGTGAAGGGACATTAAAGAGAAAACGATTTTTTTTCTTGCATTATACGACACCAATAACACCAGGCTTCCTGTAAGAAGATCCTCGGTATGCGAGAAACAAACAAGGAAAAAAATTCGAATGGCGGCATCATTTCGGAGTTCCCTAGCCATGTCATTGTGACTACACAGAGTTCGACGGAGGCCTAAGTAGTTCGCAATAGGTAAAAGTGAAGTAAAATTACCTTTTTAGGGAGCAATAGACATAAGATACTAAGTTTCAGGAATGTTTGTTCAGCCAATGTGGCTCAAATGTGAAGAAAAAAATCCGCGACGTCATCATTGGAGATCTTCAATGGTGACGTTACTGATTTGTAAATGTGAGACATCTGACATAGATTTCCTCATCTGTAAAATAACCTATGGTTGCCCAATTACCAACGCTACAGTTTTAAAAATTAGCCTATTAGATAATTAAACACGTCTCACTGCAATGACACTTTAACTCTAGCTACAAAGCGCTGTTGCACTACAGTTGCAAAGAGCAGTACTTCGGTTAGTTGCCTTCTGCGGGAACACTCAGAGGACAGAATTATATTTCCTTTCATCTCTATTCTCCGACCGCGCTGTCACTGAACAAAACGCTACGCGACGTTAAAAAGGCAATACGGCAATCGGCAAACAGTGAAAATTTAGAAACTGATGCTGATGTTTACGTAGGCGAATAACTTACAGAATATCGGAACACATGTACACGTTTACGGCGAGTACATCACTAGAGGAATAATTTTGTGAAGATTTTCGAAGTTACACATCTGTAGAAGTATTTCTGTGTTACATTATTGTTCTCGCATAGTAGAACGAAGGGAAAAGAGAAACACATAACGCGTTAGGATACTTGCAGTCGACATGTTTGTGGCAGCTAGTGGCGTGGCCCGGGAATGGAACAATGGGCCAATGCACCCCCATCCACTCCCCGATTTTTTTTTTCCATAGCCTACAGAGGCCAAAGTGACACACGACCACATATAACTGTTTAGTCTCTACTTCGGATGTAACAGACCCCCCCCCCCCCCCCAAAAAAAAAAAAAAACAAACTTCTGCCTACGCTCCTGGTACCATGCAGCGAATCAACGCCGACTATCAAAGGTCGAATTACTGACTTACCAAGCAGGAAACACTAGTACATGCGACCTGTAACGCTAAATGGTAACAAGCCGTGCGCAAACTTCATTAACTGTGAAGACACGAACAATTAGTCGGGTCATTTATAATGAAACGTCATATTTTACAATTAGATATTTACTACCACTGCTCCTATAGTATTTGTCTTAGTTCTTTTACGCGGGGAGAACTCTAGCGGACAACTCCAAAGCTGCCTGGGAAAAAGCTACAAAAAAACTGCCGCTTCCATAACACAGAAAGTGCCGCAGTCGGCTCTTTTTTTTTTTTTTTCCCCCGTGCGGACAACGCCCGCGATAGTGCGGTATACATAGACGAGCAAACAGTACAAACGTAGACGGCAATGAAAGGACTATTGTCGGAGTTCTCGCCTCCGGGGACGCGCTTAAAAGGGGCCGGAAGCCCCAGAACATACATCCATCTATTCACTGCCTTTTGTGTTTGAATGCGTATGCATGCACAGCGAACACCTTGAACGACTCGAAATGTCATCTGTCGGAGCTGTTTAACAGGGTTTACGAAGTGGCGCAATCGCACTGGAGGACGTTCATGTCTTTTCCCAATGCCACTTTTTTTTTATTGAATGTATGTAAGGAGAGGTTGGTGCCAATGCGTGGCGCCGGCTACTCCTCTTCTCTTGCACAAAAGTCAACATCGCACATTCAGTAGCAAACACAAGGCTATACATAGCCAATGCCACTTATTGGTGAACGTATGACCACTAAGTGACAGGAATTGTAGGTCATTAAAGGAGCGAGGATCGCGAGGCAATAATAATAATAATAATAATAATAATAATAATAATAATAATAATAATAATAATAAATAGTGCGGCTTTACGCGTGCCAAAACCAGGATATGATTGTAAGGCACACCGTACTAAGGGCTACGGAATAAGATTTCGGGGTGCGTCCAAGATTCACGTGGTCCTAAATCTCCATTTTAACGTTAAGAGTGAATGGACAAACACGAAATAAGAAAACAGGAGGAGAGCTTTGTCCATCTACCCTTAACGTTAAAATGCAGTATTCACCCTCAACGGTGGTTGTCTAATGCTTATGGTGCTCGATTGCTAACCCGCCGAAGGTCACGGGTTCGAATCCCGGCCACGGCGGCCGCATTTAGATGCATGTGATATGTTAGTGGCCCATGTATTTTCATTTGTGTACACGTCAAAAAGATCAGAGGGTCGAAATTTTCGGAACCCTCCAATACGGCGTCCCTCAATCATATCGCGGTTTTGGGAGACGAATCCTCAGCATTCTTATTATCGTTCAACCTAACTCTCACACCGGCCCGCTCAACTTGGCAAACTTACCCCCGTATTCACAAACGCTCCTCCACTCGACTTTCTTCCTTCACTTGACAGAGCTGAGCACCGCGCCACCACTCAGCTGAAAATGACGCTGCGCTACTCAAGAATCACAGCAGATTATTGTTGATATACAGTGACTTGCCGTGCCTAGAGACGGCGCTCCGATCTGCTTTCTCAAGTGAAGGTGAAGCGTTAAGTGAAGGGGCGTTCTAGAATACGGGGGTTAATCTTAAGTACACTGGTATTCTAGGATTCGCCTCCATCGATATCACACTTTCCGAGGCCGGGAATCGAATTCGCATCCTTGAGCATATCAGCGGAACACTTTACCCTTGTAAGCAACACTAATAAAAAAAAAAAGGGGGGGGGGGGGTTCCATATCACCTCGTGCACATCACCCACTACTACAGGGGGAACTACGCTTTCCCATTTAATCTTCTCGAACTAACTTGCGAGTTTTTTTTTTTTTTGTACACTGTCTACAGGTTCGACGTGCGAGAGATATTGCGCAACATTTCATACTCGTGAACACCAAAGACAGCTCTCAGGAAGAAATGCTTTGCTCTGCGCGTATTCCATACCTTTCCTATAAAGGCAGTACCTGCGAGCCACGGTCCAGACAGTTTCTTTTACAACAACAGAATCAGGACGCCACATAAGTCTGTAACGCAGCAACAACACTCGCAGCCACATCGAAAAACAGGACGTTGCACTTCGCTTACTCCCAGCGGCCCTTAATAAGCGTTTTACTGGAACGGCGAAATCGTTTTCCACCAGTAATGGAGTATACACGGTCTGCGATGTTGTTTCTTGCTTCCGTGCTGTTAACAAGTTGAGGAGAACGCAACGAAATCGCGATACGGAGTTCAATCTACGCTTTCTTTCTTGTAACTCAGCATTTTTCTGCAAGCCAAACCGGTTTCACACGGAGACGGGAACAAGTGAAAATGGTGGTGGGGGCAAAGGGGAGAGGGGGAAGATCTTTCATTCGCCGATTCATTCCGAGAAACGGAAACGGCCACCCGCGCGCACATTTACGATTACCAAGAAAGTAACAAAGCGACCCCTCAAAGCATTTCCAACAAAGGCACCGCCTGTGAGAGGCAATTTTCCGCCGCTTTAAAAGTGGCATTTCTTTTCCGTTCTTAAGATAATAGTTCACGTTATTTCGAGGTAAGCGAACTGCTTACCTTTATTCGAAATTATATAATACCCATACATGCTTTAGTTGTATTTGAACAACAAGAAACGTGTTGTATTCAGGAAGCAAATCGAAGTTCCACCGACTAAGGAAAGCAATATTTCAAGTTCCCACCGTAGCAGAGGCCGGTGTATATAGATTTAAGTGCACGTTTTAAAGAACCCCAGGTGGTCGACATTTCCGGAGCTCTCCGCTACGGCGTGCTTTTCTTTATCGTACGTTGACTGTCACAGGTACCAACAGTTACAGATATCATTGAAATTTAAGGCGGCATTTACAGCGCCCGTCCGCTGAATCGTATTCGAGACGTAGGTGCGCGTCCGAAACGAAACATAAGCCCGCAACGCACAAAACTTCCAACGGGCGTTTCCTTTCCGGAGAAAAAGGGTTTCACAATTCGACGGCTTTCGTTCGGCGCGAGCAAACCTTGGGAAGCGAGCGTCCGCAATGTTCCGCCGGGTCCGATCAAGGAGGATTAAAGAAAAATTGCTCGAGTGGAAGCTCCAGCAAAGCCTTGCCAGAAGAATTGAAGCCACCTTTTGCCACTGCCAAGATGGCGGAAACATGCTCTTTTCTGATAGTGCCCACCAAAAGATCAAGTAACTTTGATATGTTGAGTAAATCCTATGTTAGTTCTGTATTAAAAGATAGTTGTTCCCGACGATATAACACACAGAAACTAGTATGGATGACTGAATCTTCAAATAACTTTGCCTCCAATTAGAGGCTCACGAAGGAAAACTAGTAACACTAAGACGCACTGGAGCACTATGTGGTCCGGAAAAGTTCTCTCATCAAACTCGTTGGGCCTGCGAGGGAAATGCTTCGTTTTAAATCGCTGAACGGTGATAACTTATCATGCCCCTAGTAAGATAGCCGCCACAGCCACCATCTTGCCAGAGGAACGGCTTCACTTCTGCGCAGTCATTTCCAATCCAGCCATTTTTTAAATCCTCCTTGGGTCCGATGAGAAAATTGTCGATGGCAACCACCACACTAATAATAGAGCTAGTGGCGCAGACGATAGTTATAGCGCGAGAACAAAACGACGACACAGAGACAAGAAGAACACGAAGGTCTCTGTGTCGTCGTTTTGTTCTCGCGCTATAACTATATCGTCATGCGATACACCAACTAGCCCAAGCTGCCACACTTCTTAGTGGCGCAGGCCAGCAAGGCTCAATACCACCCGCCGATACATTTCCCGTCGAGGCATGACGAAACGACTCAGGCTGACTAAATGCATAAAACTATTGCCAAACTGCTTGACAATTCGGGTAAAAAAAGCCCGCCGCTTCGTCACTTCACGCCTCCGTTTTCGAGCTTTTTCAATAGAACGCTTGAAACGTTTGTCATAGTCGTACAATCGAATCACTGACAACTGCTGTAGTGACACCATGACTACGTGGCATCTTAATATGTCATGTCTTTCTTACTCTCAAAACTTAGTTTCGAAGGGACAAAAATCCCTCAGATATTGGTTCGTTTGGCAGCGCATGACATTCTCGAAACTCTATGCCAACACGACAGCGCAGTATAACCTAGCATTTCTTTAAAGACAGGCTACAAAACAATAATTAAAAACAACTCAAGCATTACGAAAAAAATTACAAATTGATGCCTCAGCCAATAACTTCTTGCAGTGCTTTCTGGCCTTCACGCCTCCGTTTTCGAGCTTTTTCAATAGAACGCTTGAAACGTTTGTCATCGTCGTTACTATAAGTGCAATCGAATCACTGACAACTCCTGTAGTGACACCACGACTACGTGGCATCTGCTTAATATGTTATGTCTTTCTTACTCTGAAAACTTAGTTTCGAAGGGACAAAAATCCCTCAGATATTGGTTCGTTTGGCAGCGCATGACATTCTCGAAACTCTATGCCAACACGACAGCACAATATAGCCTAGCATTTTTTTTAAAGACAGGCTACAAAACAATAATTAAAAACAACTCAAGCATTACGAAAAAAATTACAAATTGATGTCTAAGCCAATAACTTCTTGCAGTGCTTTTCGGCGCCTTTGGGTGAAACAGTGACGGCAGTGTAAGCGAGTACAATCGGTTAGACAAACACTAAACATAACTATGAGCTATATACAGAACTATATGAACTATAAACAAACTATATTTATTGAGAATTCAAGTTTTCTTTATTCGAAATAGCAGCACTGTCGCCACGCGACGACGCTTCGCAAGCTATAGCCTTTTCTATAGAAAAGGCTAAAAAAATGCCGTCTGATATTGACGCTACTTGGTATAGCTTTATATTTATTTAGCACAGATGGGTTAGTACTTAAAATGGACTAGATGATGATAATTTTCGACACCCCTTATTCAGTTTATGATGGCCAATAAGAACTAAAGAAAACAGAAAAATTGGAAATTGTAATGCCGCAATGCCGTACCAGCGTTCAGATAGTATACAACAAAACTCAAAAGGTGAAACTGAATTACCTTCCATTTTCGCAATATTAACTAAAGCCGAATTCTTCAAGAATACCTCATCCGTCAAATCTGATACAGCGTTCCGCTACAATGTCAGGTTTAACGACTGCGAGCGGCGTAACACTCTCGACAGTTGCGACGACGCCTTACATCACCGCCGCGGGGACAAAAGTGCGACGGCGCGCGACACGATACCGTTCACAAAACGCATCTATAGGCGCGCTATCGCGCGTGTTCACACATGCGGCGCGGAGGCAGCGATAACGCTCTCTCCGCGCGGAAACGCTGACCCGTGACAGACGACCACTCAACTTGGCGCGGCGGCACGGACGGGCCGTAATTCACTCAGCGCAGCCCGTCCAATGCTTGCTCCGCGAAGCGCGGCACGTGGCCTCTCTGCACAAGACACATCGAGTCGAAAGGCGGGACGCGGCCGTCGCGAACGCGTACGACTTCGCGCTCCGCTGACCGCCGCCGTGCAGAAGCTCGACGACGTCTACGACAACAACTACGGACAAGCGTGCATGCAAGCAGCGGCTGCCGCAGTAGCAACATCAGCGAAGACGACGACTCGGACGACGTGACCGCACGCAACAGGGCGTAGCGTGAAGAAAGCCATGCGACCGTATACGCGCGGGCCGCATTGCGGTCGACTGGCAGCTTTGGAGACGCGGAACGAAGCGCAGCGTATACAACGACGGTCATGCGAAGGAGCGGGGCCTGTGCAGCTCGCAACAAAGAGACATGACCGGAAGCTCGGGCCAGCGCATCGAGCGATAGAGGGGAAAATGATAGGCCTGTACAATTGGAAGGTGGTAGCGTGGATTAGAGAGAGCGAACACGGGAGGGACCTTATTGTTGACGCGATCAAGAAGTGGAATTGTACGTGTCAAGCAGCACGCAAAAACGAGTAAACGTTGCTCAGTGCGTCAAAATGGGTTTGGAATTGTGTTGGAAACATCCTTGATTCACACGATGAAGACAGGTGGATTCGACAAAAGACTTGGGTCGGTGGGAGAGAAGGTGGCGGTTTCCTCCTCGCTTTTGTCATCGCTATCTATCTATCTATCTATCTATCTATCTATCTATCTATCTATCTATCTATCTATCTATCTTGTGGTTATGTACGAATACCAGTTACCATAATTGACACATCTGACCCACACGTGCTCGCAAAATGCGCGACCGAAGTCCACGACCCGTCTTAAACTGCCATCCTGGGTATACGGTTTGTTCAAGGACCAAAATAGTTCTATGGGAACGAAACGTGCTGTATACAGACGCCGCGAAGCCCGCTCTCAAGATCACGCGGCTGGCGTCGCGGTCATCTGCGTAGACGGTGCACGGCTAGCAAAGCGCGCGCCTTGATTTCACGTACACGATCGCGCGGCGGCGGCGGCATACACGACAAGCATCTGGGCCAAGCAGTCTGGCGTACTACGCGTCGAATACGCTATATGCATATACGCGTGCCAGAGTACGAGGGAGCCAGTCCAATCTGGGGAGGCACGACGCCTATAGCTTTCTTTCTCTCTCTGTCGTGCCGCCGCACACGCAATCAACGGCTGGCGAGACTCGGAGGTGGGCACGACGAACCAAGGCGAGCAGGCAGACAAGCGCACCCCGTCCCGTGGCGTCGTTTATATAGTTCTCGCGCAATCGATTCCACGCCCTCGGCGCCATTCATTGCAGAAGAAAAGGGTGCGCGCGACGGGCAGCTAGCGCTCGAGGCTCCACAAACCTCCTTGGGCTTCATATGCTGCATACAGAGTAATGCACGGGGCTCGCTCGTGCTGCCCCCGGATAAGGGAGATACGTGGCGTGCTGGAGTGGACTATGCTTGGCACGCGCCCCGGAAGAATGCGCGCATATGTACACGGGGAACGCGAGTAGGCACACCCACGCAGACGCGCGCAGCTGTCCTGTCACATCCAATGCCGCCCTAGAAAGAGGGAATGAATGAATGAATGAATGAATGAATGAATGAATGAATGAATGAATGAATGAATGCATAGATAGATAGATAGATAGATAGATAGATAGATAGATAGATAGATAGATAGATAGATAGATAGATAGATAGATAGATAGATAGATAGATAGATAGATAGACGAAAAAAGTGGACCTTTCAAGAAAAATGGCAGCATATCCACGGAGTGAACGATGGGTAGTGGGGCGAAGCATTCGTCCGTCCATTCGTTCTTGCTCCGTCCGTTCCTGCGTACGTCTGTGTAACCGTCCATGCGTCCATCCACCCGTCCGTGCGTGCGTCTGTTCGTGCTTCCGTCCCTGCGTTCGTCCATGCATCCGCGCATGCGTCCATTCATGCATCTGTCTGTGAGTCCGTTCGTCCATTTATTCAGCACTCCAAGTAACACCATCTCGCATCTTTTCATCATATATTCTCCATATAGAAGCACCGCCATCCAGCGGACATTTCAAGGACTAAACGGGAGGTGGCACATGCACACTTTCTTACGGCTTGCGCTTCGGGTTTACTTCCCACCTTTAACCACCTCGAGTTCATGGTATATACTAGTTCACTGTATTCATGGCTATGCGGCCCTACGCTCGCTAAACCTTTCTAAAACCAAGGAGGTTACGCCCAGCGAGTATAACGTAGCAACCCTTTCTTGTCATATAGTGTGCAATGTACATGCTTATGGGTGCTAATGGGGATCGCAGCGTGCGCGTTACCTAAAGGCCGAATGCTCCTGTCTCTCATTCTTTCTTAGCAGCCATTAACATGTGCATTGAGCACTATCTTTTAATGTTCAACAACGCACAGAAGAAATCTCTCACCGGAACCACCTTGGAGGTCAAAATCGTAAGTACCGCTATTTCGGGTATGTGCCACTGGTGGTTACGTACTACGAGGGACGCACAAGCCACGCCATAAGAAGCTTCGCCCCTAAAGCTCGCCGGTCTAAATGCTGCGTAGTCGGCTTCAATAGCCCGGCATTGCTCAGAGGGAAGCCGAAAACTCGATACTCCATCCCCTTTCTTTCCTTTTTTCTTTCTTTCCTTCTTTCTAATACCTGAAAGCCGATTCACTCTCTAATTACAAACAACTAATGCAGAGGACTGTGCCTAATATTTTATACAAACAACGACTTTCATTCGCACATGCGACCGCCGCAGATTGCAGTCCAATCAGAAAAATTAACGGAGGCACGTGCATACACGCATGGCGCCGCAGCGCAACTTGATACTGCACCACATTCGCTGAGCGGGGCCTGTACAGCTCGCAACAAAGAGACATCACCGGACTATATGCGGTAGCGTAGATGTATACGCATGACGGGAGACGATGCGTCAAGCGGCGATAGCTTCCTCGTTCGGCGCGTCCTTGCTACAAGCAATTCGGGCACTTCTATAGTCGTCGTCGTCAATCCCCACCGCTTACCCCACCGAACCCTCTCGTGCGTGGAAGGGCGTCTGCCAGCATGGCATGTACAGAGTTCGTTTTTTTTTTTCTTTTCTTAAGACGGTAATCTTTCTTGGGGACCTTCGACGCAAAAATTTTGGTCTGTCTGTCTGTCTGTCTGTCTGTCTGTCTGTGCATTTGTCTGTTTGACCACTCTTAACAGCATCGGGTACTTGAAAATGAAAAATGAAATGAAAAATGGCCCACCCCATCCACAACGCCCACCAATGTTGCTCAAGATTCAGCGTTCACACTTGTGCAATTGTCGATTGAAAAGCGATTATTGCGCATGTCTGGGGCACCACAACAACACGTATACATTCTGCATGTGCGTCTTTTACTAGAAAAGGCATACATGGGTAATTTTAAAGACCGTAGCGCTTACCACGCTGCGCTGACCATGCAACGCTTGCACGAACAGGCAGGCGATGTGTTTCCAACGCTTTGCTAAAACGAGACGGTGCTGGTACCTACCCGTCGCCTTGCGTTCTACACCTTATCACCTCTGAGACGGGCGCGCACACCTGTATCAGAGCTACACGCTCCGTTTTCCA